>PVJD01005376.1:0-116937 GCA_004026545.1 Mormoops blainvillei
ACCTTAATGTTTTATATCAGCAATTGTGAAATATTATGATTTTTTTACCTATATTATCACTGGCATGATGTTTTCTATTTTACATGGAAAAAAATACATTCTCACTTCTTTCTATTTGTGACTGCATGTAATTTTTTTGATGCCCAACTTATATATGCCTTAGGTACAGTCATTTACATTCAATTAGAGGGGTTAATGAATGGAAAAGCCATGCACGTTATGAGATTTTGATGAGTTTGTTGTTTTATTCAGGGAGAAATTTGTGGGGAAGAAGATGCAAATGGAGCATAACAATAACACATTGAAGAACTGAGCCCTGGGTCTAAAGTTTTTCTTTTTCATTTACTTTTTAAAAAGTGTATTGTTGTTCTACTACAGTTGTCCCAGTTTTTCCCCATTGCTCTCCCCTGCCCTGCCCAACTGCCACCACAGTCAATCTCCACCCTGTTGTCCATGTCCATGGGTCATTTACACCTGCTCTGCTGGTCTACAGTTCAACAGGCTCTCTGTTGAACTAAAACTGCTAGAGTTCCAGAGCAGTAAAAGTTTTGAACTATTAAAGTGAGAACTTCATGAACTTTTTTATTTAAAAAATATTAATTTTGAGAATATTCCTTTTGAAATGCCTAAATAAGTAAAGATATGCTGCTTTTAGAGATCAAAGAGAAATCACATTTATTATAATACATATACCATTAAAGGAACATCAAAATCATGAAAAAAGTAAATTTATAGTTCCCATAATGTTATGTACCATATGGAAACTAAATTTTCAGTCAGCAATATATTTACAATGTCAATGAAGTTGGAGTAAGACTATGATCATAATAAATTTCATAATATTTGACATAATTATTATTCACTGCACATCTAAGTAATTCTTAAAATTTCTTAAGTATGGAAATTATTGTATAAATTAGGAATATTGCTAAATAACAAAAAACAAAACTTTTTTTACCTTCTATTCCACTGTGGTTTAAAACATGTCATTATTTTTTCCATTATTTTTATTGTTTTTTTTCCATTACCATTTATCCCCAGTATAACCTTGTCCACCTTTACCCAACACATGCCCCCCCCACTAGCTGCTGCTCATACTGTTATCCATATCTATGAGTTTTTTCTTTATTTCTCTTTTTTGCTTGATTCCTTCACCTTCCCAGCATGTCCCCAGAGCTGTCAGCCTGCTCTCTATATTAGCCTGTCTCTGTTTTGCTTGTTAGTTCAGTCTGTTCATTAGATTCCACATATGAGTGAAATCATATAGCAATCATCTTTCTAGCTTATTTCATTTAGCATAATGTACTCCAGGTCCATCCATGATATCGCAAAGGATAAATTTTTCTTCTTTTTTTTATGACCAAGTAGTAATCTGTTATGTAAATGCACCACAGCTGTTTCATTCACTCACCTACTCGTGGATACTTAGGCTGCTTTCAAGACTTGGCTATTGTAAATAGCACACCAGTGAACATAGGGGTGCATATATTCTTTCAAATTAGTGTTTCAGGTTTCTTCAGATAAATTCCCAGGTAGCCTGCTATTTTAAATAAAATGAAACAAATGTACTTCTAATGTACAACTTTGGATGAGTAGTTCTCATTCATAGATGAGCAGAGAGCTCCATTTCTGATGAGGACTGTAGAAAAGTAGACTAAGATAAATAAGATGCAAATTTAGCATGGGTATACTTTTCTGTGATGTGTTGCTTGTTTGGAGGGTGAAATCGTACTTTACCTTTATATTTATCTTTGTAAACAATGTTTATATAAGAGGGTGCCTGATTGTAGTTCAAACATGGTGTGAAGCTATCTCTCACATTTCATCTATCACATTCAGCTTAAGGTAGAATGCCATGAATTGTCAGGCACATAATTTACCACATTGGTAAAATAAGATAGAAGAGAGTGTTTCTATTGATTTCTTTATACATTTAATCCAATATACATATACCATTTCCTTTTCTAATGAGCTTGTAAGTGAATCAGTAATTGATCATTAAAGATGTGTTGGGAAAGCTTGTCATAAACAATTTTCCATCACAGTAAATTCTTCAAGTGACCTATTCCACCAACTACAAAATATTTTTTCAAATGTAGCCAAAATACCTAGAAAATTGGTATCCTACATGATAAATAAAATTGATTCTAAAAGGTAAAAATTGTAGGTACTCTCTGGACATAATACAAGTAAAATTTAATAAGAAAAAGAGAAACCAAAGAAGGAAAAACCCCAATATTATAAACTTTAATTTGAATGTTTTCTTTCTCATTAATTTTGGGGTTATAAATGGTTAAAAAATACCATTAGAAGAAATTTAGAAAAAGTAAAAACAATTAAAATTATTAAATACATGGAACTTGAGGAAATCTTTGTTTGAAGAAATCTCTATAGCTATGAATATTTTGAGTGGAATTATTGTAAAAAATTGAAAATAAATTAAAAAATGTAATTAAGCACCTAGAAGCTGCATGGACATAATTTAAAGGTGTTACTAATGAAATATATAAAAGTAGAAATTAGTGGATTCAAAAGTTGAAAATAATTCCAAGTGTAAAATAAAATCTAAAGTTCAATTGTAGAGATAAATGAAATAACTTGGAGTGATGTGACATAGAATTGTTCTAACCCAGGTACAAATGGAGACACTGGGTGATCTAATTCAAAAGATATGTTCTATTTAATACTCAGTGAATATCATTGAGAATTTACAATGCGTGCAGTCATTTTCTCAATTGCAGGTTGTCTCAGTTGGTAAGGTTAAATCTGAACTGTCACTGAGGTGTCCAGTTTGTAGACACTTTGGGGTAAATATAAGCTAATTTTAACATAGCATAGCTCTTACCAAAGATTCAAACCTTTTAAAACATATATCTATTGTTTATAGTTAATTTTGATCTATTACTGTTGGAAAAATGTGTTAATCTGTTGCCATTTCTACTGATGTTTAGTGATCATCATGATAATTATATCTAAGTTAATTACATAATAATGTTATATAATATGGTTAAATAGCTAAATAAGTACATAATTAAAAATATCATTAATTTGATAAAAATATTATGCTTAAATAAGTCATTGTTTACTCTACTTAAAATAATAATCTTTATTACTGCTTCCCTTACTTTTAAAATTACTTTTAAACTACTGATCTAAAATATAAATCATTACTTTGTGCCAGGTTTGAAAACACCATTATGCTGGGAAGATTATAATGCAAAACAATCTTTTTTTCACACCCAATAAATTCAAGAATTCTTTATTATTAAAATAAGATATAGCTAAATCTTGTTATGTACTCCAAAAGGTATAAAGTTAACCAATCACTAATAATAACAAGGTGACAGACTGAGGTGTATGCTTCTAGGATGAGAAGGTGTTTTCCCTTGCATGCCCAACTGGTGTAGAGCCTTCCCTTCAAATAGCCAAATCTTGGTTCGTTTGGGCCTGATAAAATCTGTTGGCCTCAACCTGATGACTGCCTGAGACCCCCGCCCCACCACAAAGGTATGGAAGCACCAGTGGGTGACAGCTAGCTTGGTATACCTTACAATATTTGCTGAGTAGCCTCTGACCCAGCTCTGGTACCAAGTTTGAACCTGTATCAATCTAGGGAACATCACTTGCCCCTACATGGTGACTCACTTAGAACATGCAACTCGAGTACTGCCAAAGGCTCTTTCACTGACTGAGCCTAACAGGCAACAGGAAGGTAAAGGCAAGTGGAGATGGATCTCAGGGTTCCTCATGCTTTTTGCTGATCTGCCCCCAGGACCAATGCTGGTAAAAGCCAGCCTTGGTGTGCTGTTTGATTCTTCCCTCACACATTCAGGCCCAACAGAAAGCAGGCACAAAGTGTGGATCACTTCATAGCTTGAAACAGGTTGCCCAGGGCCAGGCACAGGAAGCATCTGACGTGGATCTCCACCAGAATCTCTCCCAACAGTTCCCAGAATCAACATACCTAGTCAACAGACACAGATGGCGTCAGAGCAGGACCCAATTAACTTCACAAGTGACATATCCAAAGGGAGATCTTAGCAGGTACCAGACCCTGCTGAGGCAAATCTGCTCTGTGTGATCAGCACCTTCACAACACTGCATACACCATGGTTGTGGTTGATTCACAGAGTCAACTAGCCTGAAGGTTGACCCTGAACACAAATGACCCTTAGCAGTCAAAATTGAATTACAATATAACCCCCCAAGGGTCATTCTTAGAGCACCCAGTGCAGGTGATCAAGAAGATAGTGCTACAGGGTCCCACAGAACACCTACTACATAAGGCTGCCCTACCAAGGCTGGGTGTCATAGCAGATCCACCTAACACATAGAAACAAACACAAAGGGCAGCCAAAATGGGGAGACAAAATATATGCCCCAAATGAAAGAATAGGTGAAATATGTTTTTTTTTAAGAGCTATATGAAATGGAGGCAAGTGATTTACCCAGATACAGATTAAAGAAAAATGGTTATAAGGATACTCAAGGAAATTAGTGAGAACTATAATAACATGAAAAAGGACATGGAAATTATAAAAAAGAACCAGTTGGGAATGAAGAATACAATATTTGGAATGAAGAATACACTAGAAAGAATAAGCAGTTGGTTTGATGAAGCAGAGGATAGAATCAGTGACTTGGAAGGCAAGGTAGAATAAAACACCCAATTGGAGTAGCAAAAAATAAATAGATAGATAGATAGATAGATAGATAGATAGATGATGATAGATAGATAGATAGATAGATAGATAGATGATAGATAGATAGATATAAAAAAAAAGAGGCTACTTTAAGGGCCATTTGGGACAACATGAAGCAAACCAACATCTGCATCATAGGAGTACCAGGAGGAGACGCTAGAGAGCAAGGGATTGAGAACCTATTTGAAGAAATAATAACTGAAAGTTTCTTAACCTGGTGAAAAAACAACACACAAGTCCAGGAAGCACAGAGAGTCCCAAACAGGATGAACCCAAAGAGGCCCACACCAGGACACAACAGAATTAAAATGGCAAGTGTTAAAAACAAAGAGAGAATCTTAAAAGCAGCAGGAGAAAGACAGTTATCTAGGAGGGAGCTCCCATAAGATGTCAATTTATTTATCAACCAACATATGTCAGGCCAGAAGGGATTGACATGATATTCAAAGTGATGAAAAGCAAGAACCTACAACCAAGGCTACTTTGCCCAGCAAGGCTATCATTGAAAATTGAAGGAGAAATAAAGAACTTTCCAGACAAGAAAAAACTAAAGGAGTTTGTTACCACCAAACCAGTATTCTAATAAATGTTAAAGTTCCTTCTTTAAGAAGAAGAGGAAAAAAATATGTAAAATAGATGAACACATTTAAAAGAATAAAATGGTGATGAATATGTACCTATTAGTAATCATTTTAAATGTAAATGCCTTAAATGCTCCAATCAAAAGAGATAGTGTAGGTGAATGGGTAAGAAAATAAGACCCATATATATATGCTGTCTACAAGAGACCAACCTTGGAATGAAAGATGCACGCAGAATAAAAGTAAAGGGATGGAAAAATATAATTTGTGTAAATAGAAAAGAAAAAAAAAGCTGGAGTAGAAATACTTATATCTGACAAAATATGTCTAATACAAAGACTATAGTAGGAAAAACAGGAGACACTACATAATGATAAAGGGATCAATCCAACAAGAGGATATATCCTTTGTAAATAGTTAATACTCAACACAGGAACACCTAAATATATAAAGAAAATCTTGGTGGGCATAAAGGGAGAGATCAACCATAATACAGACATAGTAGGTGACTTTAACACCCCAATGACATCAATGACCTTCCAGAAAAAAAAATGAATGAGGAAACAGTGTCCTTACAAGACACACTAGGTTAGATGGATTTAAATGATGTCTTCAGAGCACTTCACTTCAAAGCAGCAGAATGTACACTCTTTTCAGATAATATGGAACATTTTCTAGAACAGACAACATGTTAGGATACAAAACAAGTTTCAATAAATTTGAACAAATTGAAATCATATCAAGCACCTCTTCTGATCATAATAGTATGAAACTAGAAATCATTCAAAGAAACACTGAAAGACACACAAAGACATGGAAAATAAATAACATATTACTATACAATTAATGAATCAACAAAGAGATCAAGGAATAAATCAAAAGTTACCCGGAAACAAATGCAAAGGAACACACAATAGCCCAAAATCTATGGGATACAGAGAAAACAGTCCTAAGGGAGAATACGTAGTGTTTCAGGCCTATCTCAAAAAACAAGAAGAGGCTCAAACAAGCCATCTAACTTTACACCTAAAGGAACTAGAAAAAGAACAACAAAGACCAAAGTGAATAGAAGGAAGGAAATTGTGAAGATCAGGGTAGAAATAAACAAAATAGAGTCTAAAAAAAAATTCAAAAGATTAGTGAAACCAAGAGCTGATTCTTTGAAAAGATAAACAAGAATGGCAAATCTTTAATCAGACCCATCAAGAAAAAAATAGAAAGGACCAAAAATGCCGTGGAAGATCAGTTTTTAAATTTAATTCATTCCTAAAGGCTATTCAAGAAGCAACTTGTCTGAAAAATCAAATCATACTTATACCTGCACATTCTCTCTCTTTATTGTTGCCTGAGAGACATGATCATATAGGTATCAGCATAAAAAGGCCATTGGGTTGAGAACCAAAGTTTTGCTCAACAACTGAGACATTTTATCCATGAACAACTTGGTTGAGAAACAAATTGCTCAAGATGAGAGATGTTCTAGAATAGAGATTTGACTGTAAATAATATCAGAAATGAAATAGGAAAAGTACCAATTGACTCCACAGAAATACAAGGTATTGTGAGGAAAAAATTAGACAGTTATATATGAACAAATTAGAAAATTTAGACAAAATGGATAAAATTCTTAAAAACATGCTCTTCCAAAACTGAATCAGGAAGAATCAGAGAATCTGCATCGACAAATTACAACTAGTAAATGGAAGCAGTAATAAAAAAAAAACTCCCAACAAATAAGTCTCCTGGACCATATGGCTTCACAGGAGAATTTTGCCAAACATTCAAAAGGAATAAACACCTATACATCTCAAAATATTCCCAAAAATTTGAGGAGGGAAGACTCCCAAGCTCATTTTCTAAGGCCTGCATTTTCCTAATTCCAAAACTAGATAAAGACAATACTAAAACAGAAAATTATAGGTCAAAATTCCTGATGAATTTAGATGTAAAAATGCTCAACAAAATATTAGCAAACTGTACCCAGAGATAGATTAAGAGGATCATATGCCATCATCAAGTGGGATTATTCCTGAGATGCAAGGTGGGTACAATATTTACAACTCAACAAATATGATACATCACATAAATATAATGAAAGATAAAAGTCATATATCAATAGATGCAGGAAAAAACATTTGAAAAAATCGAGCAATGACTCAGCAAAGTGGAAATAGAAGGAACATACTTGAAAACAATAAAGGTCATATATGACAAACCCACTGCCAACATCATACTCAATTGGCAAAATCTAAAAGTGTTTCCCTTAAAATCTGGAACAAGACAAGGATATCCACTTTTACCACTCTTGTGTCAACATAGTACTGGAAGTCTTAGTCACAGCAGTCAGACAAGAAGACAAAATAAAAAGGATCCAAATTGGAAAGGAACAATTAAAACTATCATTATTTGCAGATGAGATGGTCCTGTATATAGAGAACCCTAAAGATTCCACCAAAAACACTACAAGAAATGATAAGTGAATTCAGTAAAGTAGCAGGATACAAAATAAATATCTAGAAATAAGTAACATTTCTATACAAAAATAATGAATTATTAGAAAGGGAAACTAAGAAAATGATCCCATTTAAAATTGCTTAAAAAAATTCCTGGGAATAAATTTAACCAAGGCTGTAAATACCTGTACTCAGAAAATTTTAAGACACTGCAGGAAGCAATTGAAGAATATACAAATAGTGGAAGCATATAACATGTTCATGGTTAGGAAGATTTAATATCGTTAAAATGTCCATATTACCCAAATCAATCTATAAAGTCAGTGCAATTGCTGTCATGATACCAATGGACTATTTCACAGAACTACAATATTTATAAGGAACCACAAAAAGTCCCAAATATCCACAAAAATACTGAGAAAGAAAAACAACGTTGGAGGAATCACACTACCTGATACCAAACTATACTACAAGGTCATAGTAATCAAAACAACATGGTACTGGCATAAAAGCAGACATATAGATCAATGAAATAGGATAGAGAGTCCAAAAATAAACCTACGCCATTATGGCCAAAGGAAGCAAGAACATGTAATAGGGTAAAGATAGTCTATTCAACAAATGGCACTGGGAAAATTGGACAGATTCATGCAAATAAAATTAAATTAGACCACATTACACCATACAAGAAATAAACTAAAAATGTATACTTAAATTTAGGCACAAACCATAAAAATCCTAGATGAAAACATAGGCGGTAAAATCTCAGATATTTCTCATGGCAATATTTTTTTCTGACTTGTCTACTCAGGCAGGGGAAACAAAAGAGAAAAAAATTAACAAATGGGTCTACCTCAACTGAAAGTTTTTGTACTGTAAAGGAAATTAACAAAAATTTAAAAGACAAACCAGTGAGTGGGAGAATGTTTTCACCAATATATCTGACAAGGGCTCAATATCCAAAATTTACAAGGAATTTATAAAACTCAATGTCAAAAAAAAAAAAGTCCAATTAAGAAATGGCCAAAGGACACTTCTTCAAAGAAGACAAACACATAGCCAATAGACATGTGAAAAGGTGCTCAACATCACTAATCATCAGAGAAATGCAAATTAAAACCACAATGAGTTATCACTTCACACCTGTCAGAATGACCATCATTAGTAAATCAACAAACAACAAGGTTTGGTGAGTATGTGTAGAAATGGGAACCCTCAAGCACTGTTGGTGGCAATGAAGATTGGAGTAACCACTGTGGAAAGCAATAGTGAGTTACCTCAAAAAATTAAAAATGGAACTGCTTTGTGACCCAGTGACTCCACTTCTGGGAATATATCTAAAGAAACCCAAAACACTAATTTGTAAGAATGTATGTAACACTATGCTCATTGCAGCCTTATTTTCAAGAGCCAAAGTTTGGAAGCAGCCCAAGTACCCAACTGTAGATGATGGATAAAAAAGCTGTGGTATATTTACAGAATGGAATACCCCTCAGCCATAAGAGAGAAAGAAATCTTACCTTTTGGGATAGCATGGATGGACATGGGGGTTATTATACTAAGTTAAATAAACCAGACTGAGAAAAATAAAAGCCATATTCTTTCACTTATATGTACAATCTAATGAATAAAGTAAACTAACAAAAATGATATGAACAAAGCTAAAAGAGAGACAATTGCGATATAACCATGGGGTGTAGGGGAATGTGTGAGAAAGTGAGGGGATTAAGAAGTACAAATAGGTAGTTTCAGAATAACTATAGGGATGTAAAGTACAGCATAGGGAATGGAGTAGCCAAAGAACTTATAAACATGATTCATAGATATGAGCAATGGTGTGTGGGTTAACTGAGGGAGTGGGGGTGCTGTGCGGAGGGCAGCAAAGGTGCAAAAATTGGGACAACCGTAATATCATAATCAGTAAACTATAATTTAAAAGGTTTTGAATTATCAATTGATATTCAAATATCTGTTGAAAACAGGAAAAAGGACAATATCTATTTTATTACACAAAATGTGTTTGTAAATATTACAAACAGTAATAGAAATAGAGTTAGAAATATTGTTATTTGTATTTCTAGGCATTCATTCAAATATTGAAATTATATATATGTTTAATAATTCAGTCTCTGATCACACAAAATAGTTTTCTCTCAATAAACATTTATTAATGAAAGATTTACTATATTTTACATTTAAGTGATTCTGGTGGGATGAAAAAGAGAGGATTTATGAACAACCATATGGTTTTTATAGTAGGAGAATAGTATGACATAGGAGTTGCGGTTTTTTTAACACACTATTTTTTTTAGCAGTGTTAGGAACACAGGAATATTGAGCAGATGGTAAAGGCATTTCCTACATATCCTCTGCCTGTACAGATGTGTAGCCTCCTCCTTTACCAACATCTCTTGCCAGAGCGAGACATTTGTTGCAATTAACAAACCTACAATACTTTGACAAATCATTATTATCGAAAGTCCATGGTTACATTAGTGTTCACCATTGGTGTTGTGTATCCTACGTGTTTGAACAAATTTATGGCACATATCCATCATGGAATGTTTACTGTCCTAAAAATCTCTGCACTGCCGATTCACCCCTCCTCAACTCAAAACCCCATGAAGATACTGATTTTTTTTCCTGTCTCCATAGTTTTCCCTTTTCTGGAGTGTCATATTACTGGAATCATGCAATATGTAGCCTTTTCAGATTTATTCTTTCACTTATAAACATGTATGTTTTGTCAGCTGCGTGTAACACAGTTTATACATTTACCTACTGAAGGGCATCTTGGTTGCTTCCAAGTTTGGGCAATCATGAATAAAACTGAATATCTGCGCATTGGTATTTGTGCTGACATATCTTTCAATTTCTTTGGGCAAATATGATTTTTGGATTATGCAATTAAATTATATTTAGTAAAAATCATTTTTAAAAAGATTTTTAACATTATTTACATAACACATTTTTATCATCACCATGAAGATATTTGCAATATATTAATACTTTTCTAGACCAATACATTTATTATAAGTCAAGGAACCGTTATATAAGGCCTACTTTGGAGCCTGGGACTGACATTAGACTTTTTTTTTAATCAAGAAAGAGAAGATATAATTCGAAGCCCAAAAGAACTGGAGTCTGACCCAGATCTTGGGTAGATCTAGCAAGAATGGTTTTGGTTTGCCAGTAGGACCCCTTGGATATCAGACAGTTAAGAGGAAGACAGGTTCCCAGATGCAGGCTTGTTATAACTAGTAAATGGACTTTAGCACAAGGAATAATAATCATTCAATAAGATGAAGGAAACTAACAGACACTTCATTTTAAGACTAAGCCAAAAAGAATGTTAAGTGAGTTTCAAAGGATTGGAAGGATAAGTTGAAATATAATAAGTTACAGTCCTGTTGATTTTTCCTGTCTCCCATGATGATTAACCTTAGAAATTCAGAGGCATTGACTCTACAGCTGAGATCACAGCTATGGAAAAAAAGAATGATGCTGGGATTAGAGGGTCAGGCAAAACCCAGTGAATGCATTCCGATTTATCTGCAACTAGAAATGTAAGCATATGACCTTGCATTTTATATGGAAAAAGGTTATAAATATTTTTGTATTTAAGATACTGGATAGAGTTGTCACTGCTAATATAGTTGTCAGTGATTAATTAGACCATGTCTTACATATCTTTGCTGGCTGTGTTTCTAATTAACAGAATGAATTTCTGTTACTGTTTCAATATCATTCTTTTAAATAAGATGAACTTTGAGTTCATTAGCATGAATAAATCAAATAGTACATAAAGATAGAATTTATAAAGAACCTGTTGTGTGTGACCCAATTTCTTCCCTGAGATGAATGAACTTGGCACTAAAATATATGCATGTGAGAGAGTTAGTGTTTCAGGGTGATGGAGTATATACATAAAATATTAGCTGATTGTACATCCTGCAATCAATTTCCTACAAGTGTTCAGCAGTGGTAGTAACAAGCAGTGTTGGTGTTTAAAACCAGGTTGAAATTCCTGTTTGGTGTAGGAATCATTAGATCAATTTCTCAATAAATGTTTTCTACGTCAGGCAGAAGCTTGAACATTAAGTGGATTTGTTCTGTGCTGTTCCAGACTCTAGTAATGAGGCTATCTTAGCACATTTCTCTTTGATCAGAACAAACGTGTTTTCCTTGATGATTAATTGAGGGACTGGACTACTGGTTTCAAAATGGCAGTTAGATCCTACCTGCTTGCAATCCCTGACATCTACTGAAGTAAATGTACATGAAATCAAGAAAAAACACTGAATTATTACTAGAAAATGGGTAAAGGTACTATCAATTTACCTTAAATATTAGTGGATATCTAAAAATATGTTGCAGATGGAATTATATTGAGACAAACAAAACTGGTTGGATATGAAAATTAATAGAGATAGAGGACTGTTGAGAAATATGTGAATGGAACACAGTACCACAACAGTACCACAAGTTCAGAGTGGCAAAAACTTACAGCAGTCTTACAGTATGAAACAGTGTATGGAGCACAATCTGGAGAAATGCTACAATGTCAGTTGAGAGTAGTTGTGGCAGACGATGCTGCCCACAAAGGCTAAAATATTTACAACTTCCCCATTAAAGAAAGTTTGTCAAGCACATAGAGGATTCAACTTATGTTTATACACCGACCCTGTATCCAAGAATTTTGGTAATTTACAAATCAATATTGATGGGTTTTCTCTGGACCATTTTGGATTTTATATGTACACAATTATGTTATCTGGTAATAATGCCAGCTTTACTTTTGAAGTTCCAATCTTCATATTTTTATTTTTACTTTTTGTATTATGTAGCCCCTCCACTTGAATAGAAGTAGTAATAGTGAATATTTGTATCTTGTTTTTGAATTCAGGGGAGGATAATTCAGTATTTGACCTATAATTATCAATATAAATTTGATATATTTTTAAAGGTACCTTTTATCAGAGTAAGATTTTTTCTTCTCTTTCTACTTAGCTAAGAATTTCATTTTCATATATTCATATATTCATATATATATATGACATATCCATAAGACACATTGATTTGTGAAAATACAATGGTTCTAATATACAGGCTTTTTTAGTTAAAAATACTCTCTGAATATGACACACACAGATTCATGCACAAACATGTATGCATACACTTTCATATGAGGTCTGTCCAGAAGGCATCCAGCCATGTAATATAAAAAATAGCAACATTTATTGAAGAAGATACAAGTTACAAGATACATTGTGCATAGGACAATGATGCCTCAGTCCCCTTCAGAGTAGGTGCCTTTGGACCTTACACAGTTCCAATCACCTTCAGCTGCCCTGTCATATTTTCCTGAAACCCATCAATAGACTGATATCTATTCCTTTTCAAAGTTGATTTTAGTTTTGGGAAAAGCCAGAAGTCACAGGGTGCCAAGTCTGGTCTGTAGGTGGACTGAGTCACCTGGGTGATTTGATGTTTTGCAGAAAAACTCCACAAGATGTGATGCATGAGTGGGTTCATTGTCACAGTGAAGCTGCCAATCAACAGTTGCCTATAGCTGCAGTCTTCTAAATCGCCTGAATAGTTTCCTTGGAGGAATGTTCAAGGTTAACGCAAAATTGGATGCAGTTACTTGGTCTACTCACTCAGTCATTTGAGTGTGGCAGCCACACAGTACACACGCTCACTCAATGGTATCTACCACCTCCAGTTACTAGTACAATGAAGTCGTCATTGTTCACAAATGTGCATTCTGATCTACTCTCCTTAGCTGCCAGGTTACATCAATGTCACTCAACCATTCTCTTTATATTAACAATAGTTGGATTTTTTTCTGGACAGACCTCATACATATGAATAGATATGCAAGTTATGCCAGGGATAATTGTTGAAGAACATATGAGAAAATGTGTAAGTTAGGTGTCCTAATTGGAATAGAAAATGTTAGAGTGATACAAGTCTTTCATTCTGTACTGTTTTGTCTGTATATGTGTTATAAATTGTTCTTTATTTTTTAATACAAATGAGAAAAACAAATGTTTAAAATAAAATTGCATAGCACAGCATCATATGTACCTTAATATTATAAATATAAATCAATTTATTTTTATTAAAAAAAATTTACAGAGCCCTTACTGTATACAAAGAACTCTTATGAGAGCTTTACATATTGTAACTTATGAAAAAAATATTTAAAAGAAACATACTCCAAATGCTTAGAATGTCATTTTGCATATACTGGATTGTGGAAAAATTATTTTAAAAAATTGTATAGTTTCAAATTTTATTAAATTCTATTCATTATTCAATTTTAAATTAAAAATTTAGGAAGTATTAATTTATCCTTATACTTAATGTGAATAGACAATAGGCATATTTAATTTTTGCAGACATTTTATGATTTCCATTTCCAGGAAAGAAAATTGTGATGATTGCTTTACTTTGGGGATTTATATTTAAATGTGAGAATTTAAAGCCATCAGATGTTAGGTTCTGCGTAGACTTGATTAGATTATTCCATTATTTGTTATGGTTGTTATCTGTGTACACAGATCCTTATTATTTTTTAGGTTCAATTATTATAGTTGTTTAGAATCTGTAAGGAGGCTGTGTTTGAGATTCATTGCTCTATGTGGCCGTTTGCTATGTCTCACAGCTGCAAAACACTGCTGCTTATACATCTCTGGCCCCACTAAACACCAGGTTCATTAAGGAGAGGATGTAGATTGTTATAAATACATTTTCAGTCAGTGGGAGGGAGGCAGTAACATCACTGGGCACACTTGAGTCACTAGGTCAGCTTTCCAAACTCATGGAGAGGAAGCAGCTAAAGCATCCATTCTACAATCACTGTCTCAGCCATAGTGTACAATGTAATTATAGGTATTCACGGATATCTACATCTCTCATGTTAATCATTAAAACTGAAAAACCAGTGAGATATTGATTGTTAGGATTTAACAAGCATGCCCTCATTCAGGCTTCTTTTGTAGCTCAGTGAGTGCCATACAAACTGAGGAGATATGATACGGCCACGGCAAGTATCTTAAAATATCCCAGTGAGTCTTCTGTACCTTTATATTCTCAATATTTAAAATTACTTTTCTGTGGAAATGCAAATATTTTTCTACCACCTGCTTATAGCTTATATCTGCTTTAATTTTATTTGCCCCTGGTTTATTACCACTGTGGTTTACTTGGTAATAACCTAGACTCTTTGGAGAAAATGACTTCCATTACCATTGCTGGAAAAGTCTTTTGCTCTACTATTTACAATGTCTTGGTGTCACAAAGCATGTTTTGTTTGACCTTAATTATTGTTTCAGGCAAAACAGGTGAACTTCCCTTCTTGCCTGAGTCCACCGCTGATCAAGGTTCTTTAATGATGGCAAATCTGAAACCAGGTGCTTTTTGTTGCGTACTAACTTTTCTCACTTTGCACTTGTCATTTTTCATTCTAGTTCATCATAGCTACTTCATGCTGTGTAGTCACAAAGCCACCAAAATGACACTTGCCATTACAAATAAAAACCCAGCTTGAGATCTTACCTGCATTTGTAGAGAGAGAATGTTTGAGAGAAAATGAAGAGAAGATAAAAACAGTTGATTTTATAACACATTCAAAAGTGTTCATTATACTTTTTTTCTTCTTTCACTACTGAAGTTCTTAATTTATATACAGATACTGATTTTTAAATACATTTTGGAAAGAAACTTTGACATGTAATAGTTGTAAAAATATTTAAGGAATGATTTGATGACCAGTAGGTAGTTTATTAATCTTCTCCATTGATAAATAATAAAAAATGCAAATGAAATAAAAATTATTTAGGTGACTCGATATAGCTTATATTGTATATGTATCTATGTGTGTATATATAATTTATATTTTTTCTCTTTAGCTTCAGAATATTTATCACTCTTCTTTAGGCAAATCTATATAGAAATATTGTGCAATTTATTGGATGGGAGTTACTAATTATTTTATACACTTCTGTCTTTTTCACATTTTCTTCAAAGACCTTATCTTCAATATTGTAACCAATATATAGTTAAAGCAGGATTATTATTCTTGGGTATTATGTAGAAATCACTTAAGCCACAAGGTAGAAAATTAAATACACGTGTGCACACATGCAAAAACTGGTGTCATATGTACCAAACTATAACAAAGGATGGTTCCAACATAGTTGGGCTATGAATCATAGTTTATTTCTTCCACTACTTTTCTGGGTTTCCTAGATTTTCTATTACAGATATGTATTATATAAAGTAAGGAAAAATGTAACCTTAAGTTTATTAGAAAAAAAGATAAATTTAGACTGATAGAAATAATTTTTGTCAAACAGGATAATGTGAAGTTAATCCAAAGTCCACTAAAGCCAGAAAAGTAATTTACCTTTGCATTTAGTAGCTAAATTACATGGGTAGAAGGTGATTATAATGAAAATCATAGCCCAAAAGTATGCTATACATTTCAGACAATTTAGAGAAAAGATAAAAAAGAGTCTAGGGCATGAGATATTATAAAGAAAAATAATTTAATTAAAAGTGTATTCTACTTTAGTATTTTGATGAACTCAGAGAAGAAGAACATAAGTGTAAAAATGCAAATTCTGAGAAGGGTCTATATAGTTTTTAATGATTAGGCAAAAATTATGGGAAGAAGGGCATTTAATTAAGACAAGTAAAAGAGTTATGTTTTATTACATAATCTCCAGGACCTGTGCTAAATACTTTATATAAATTTATAAATTTATATAAATTTATTAACAATGGTTTCAGAGGCAAAACAACTTGAGTTATTTCTTTCTTGAGGGTGCTGAGTAATTATCAACCTCAATAAAGTTTTAAATGTTTCAACAATGAGAAATTAAAACTTATAATACTAAAATGTACTTCCAAGTCAGAACTTTCCAAAATCTATCACTTCCATTTCTATAACTAAAAAATACAAAAAATTATTTTGTGATAATTTAAGTGCATTTTGAAGCAAATGCTATGGTCATAATTCATGTTTGATATTAATAGCATTCCTAAAGAAGAAGAAGTATATATTAGAGCCAGAGAATAGTTTCATGTGGTTCTTTTTATTATAAATTTTTTATGTATAATTGTTAGTGTGAGGATGAAAGATACAGGTCTACTTTATTTTGGGGGCTATAAGTTTAGAAACTTTGCTGTGACAATCATTGTACTCAATTTTTATATTTTATTTTCTTGGTTCTGTTAACAAAAACTGTGCTCAGTAAATATTTCTTAAATTAAAAAGAAAATCATTTATTTAAAAATAAGAGTGTACGAACATCTGCATTCACCCTAACATGACAATGATTTTATGTGTAAGACCCAGTGACTGCCAAAATTAGTAAATGACTTTAAATATTCACATTGCGTAGTTTCTGTGTGTAATGGCTCACACACCAGATTCTGTGTCCTAAGAACATTTCGAACACCAAATGCAATTAAAAATAAACTACCTGCTGTTGCAGTCGAATTGTCACCAGAAGTAGCACTTAAGCAATTTGAGGAACGCAGGTGTACATGCATAATGATGCCCCCTCTGAATTCTTCTTCAGATATTACCCAGTGTGAATGGAAAGCAGTAAAATTCCACAGGGAGAGAGTATACTTTCATTTTTTTAATTTAAATTTTATTTTCTAAGTGTCTTTTTAGTGGCATTATACAGAAAAGTATTGACAATTTATGCAGCTATCTATAGTTTAATGTATGCTATAATTTCTGTTCTATATAAAACCTCTAATTTCTCCATGGGTTTCCTTTTCTAAGAAAGTTTAGAGTGAGGTTTAAATAGGAAAATTATACTCTAAAAATACAAGTAAAATCAATTTCTTCTTGATATGGGTAATTTTAAAAGTTAAAATACAGTATATTAACATGCATATTAATTCACTTGAAGTAATTCACTTAACCTGCTTGTCTTCCTGGATTTATTGTTTGCTTTTATAAAAGGATGTCTCTATCTTTACACAGAAAGTTAAAAAAAAGAAACATTTGGAGAGCCTCTGACCAAGATGGAGGTATAGGTAGATCCACTTGGTCTCCTTGCACAACCAAAAGAGGGACAACAAATTTATAAACAAAAAATAACCAGAACTGCAAGAATATTGAACTGTATAGAAGTCCAACAACCAAGGAGTTAAAGAAGAAACAGTCACCCAGACCAGTAGGAGGGGCAGAGACAGACAGCTGGGGTGGAGAGGATGCAGCAAAGCAGTGGCTGGTGGACTGGGTGGTCCCACATTTTTGTGCTGATAAACTGGGAGGAACAACTGGGCAGCAAGACAGACCACATAACCTAGGGTTCTGGCATGGGAAAAATAAGCCTTAAACTCTCTACTGGTAAAAACCTGTAGGGGTTGTGGGGGTGGGAGAAACTGCCCATCTCACAGGACAGTTCATCTGAGATACCCACAGGGTCCTAGAATGTACACAAACCCACTCACCCAGGAATCTGCACCAGAAGGACCCAATTTGCTTATGGGTAGCAGGGGAAGCAACTGAGAGCTGTCCAAGAGTCAAGCAAGTGGCATTGTTCACTCTCAGACCTTTCCCCCACATACAGCGCCACAAGGCAGTGACATGGGTTGCCCAGCCCTGGTGAACACCTAAGGTTCTGCCTTCACAACATAATAGGCTACAGAGACCAAAAAAAAAAAAAAGCCCAAATGAAAGAACAGGCCAAAGCTCCAAAAATAGAACTAAGTGATGAACAGATAGCCAACTTAATAGATGCAGAGTTCAAAACACTGGTAATCTGGGTGTTCACAGAAATGGTTGAGTATGGTCAAAAAATGGAGGAAAAAGTGAATGCTATGCAAAGTGAAATAAAGGAAAATATACAGGGAACCAACAGTGAAGGGAAGGAAACTGGGACTCAAATCATTGACTTGGAGCAGAAAGAAGAAATAAACATTCACCCAGAACAGAATGAAGAAACAAGAATTCAAAAAAATGAGGAGAGGCTTAGGCACCTCTGGGAAAACTTTAAACACTCCAACATCCAAATTATAGGGGCTCCAGAAGGAGAAGAGGAAGAGTAAGAAATTGTAAAGTTATTTGAAAAAATAATGGACAACTTCCCCAATCTGACAAAGGAAACAGACTTCCAGGAAGTCCAGGAAGCTCAGACAGTCACAAAGAAGTTGGACCCAAGGAAGCACACACCAAGGCACATTATCATTACATTACCCAAGATTAAAGATAAGGAGAGAATCCTAAAAACCACAAGAGAAAAGGAAACAGTTACCTACAAAGGAGTTCCCAGAAGACTATCAGCTGATTTTTCCAAAGAAACCTTATAGGTAAGAAGGGGCTGGGAAGAAGTATTCAAAGTCATAAAAGGCAAGGGCCTACATCCAAGAATACTCCATCTGGCAAAGCTATCATTTAGAATGGAAAGGCAGAAAAAGTACTTCCCAGATAAAGTAAAGTTAAAGGAGTTCATCATCACCAAGCCCTTATTACATGAAATGTTAAAGGGGCTTATCTAAGAAAAAGATGATCAAAACTATGAACAGTAAAATGACAACAAACTTACAACTATCAGCAACTGAACCAAAAAAATGAAAACAAAAACAAACTAAGCAAGCAACTAGAACAGGAACAGAATCACAGAAATGGAGATCACATGGAGGGTCATCAGTGAGGAAGAGGAGGGATGAGAATGGAGGAAAAGGTACAGGGAATAAGAAGCATGAATGGTAGCCACAAAATAGACAAGGGGAGGTTAAGAATAGTATAGGAAAGGGAGAAGACAAAGAACTTATATGTACAGCCCATGGACATGAACTAAGGAGGGGTATGCTGGTTGGAGGAGGGTGCACGGCAGAGGGTACTAAAGGGGAGAAAAAATGGGAAAGCCATAATAGCATAATCAATAAAATATATATAAAAAATCTATTTGAAAAAATAATGACAGAAAACTTCCTTAAACAAATAAACATTAAATAAATTTACTGAAGCTTATGTAATTTATTGCTGATTCTTAGCAGATTTTAATCAATAATTTTGGGAATGTCAGTAAAATACTTAACATCCTCTTTTCATTTTCATATTTTCATAAATTTTTCTAATACATTCAGTTAGTTTATGCCATGTAGATTGTAAATGTATTTAAAATTAAAAATTACTTATATCTGTATAATTTCATTTATAATTGATGGTTCAGTTCTTTTTATATTTAAAACCAGTAGTCAGCTGCTATGAAACAAGTGCTTATAAATTCAGCCTTTCAGTATCATAATTATTTGTTTTGAGAAATACAATTGTGAAAGTTGGAACTTGAAGTCTAATTGTTCAGATATGAATATAGATGATAGTAGAGCAGAGTTAACAAGGAATTATAAGGAAAATAACTTGAGTAAAAACTAACTCAAGACATCTGTATTTGAATTACTGTACTACATACTCCTGAAAACTTTCCTTTGGAACTACATTGCCCAGAATATATGGTTACATCATTTATTTTCATATTTCTATAGTATATACATATAAATTTCATAGCTATATTACATTACATTTACAGGTGGATAAGGTAAATATTTGTCCTTGAATTATTAATTATTTCTCTTATATTCCATTGAAGTTCTTTTATACTTAATTCTATTTTTTCTGCTATACTTAATTATTTTGTTGTTATTCTTAGCATGTGACTGCCTGGTTTATATGCTTCTGTTTATATAATTACATCTTTCTTTCTTGTCTTTTTTGGAAGGGTTGTATATTTTGTAACATAAATATATTTTTTAAAGTATTTAATCTAATTCATCTTTTTTTCCCAAAGAGTCATATTTAACTTCCTTACTTTTACTATACCTGCCATATGTAGAATAAATTTACATACATATATATTAACCTCATAAATTATTATTCTTCCTGTAATAATGTACTGATTATTTTCTTCATTTGAGTAAATTTATCTATTTTAATTTTTTATGTGAACCCTATGTTTAGATTTTATTAACCATCTGATATCTATTCTTTAATGATCTTCTAAAACCTGCATTTACACATTTTTGATAAATGTTTGATAATAATAAATATATTTTCTAATAAAGAAAATAATCTTATCAGAGCTTGGCAACTGCTTTTCTTTAATAAAGATTTTATTTATTTATTTTTAGAGAGAGGGGGAGGGAGAGAGAAAGAGAGGGATGTGAGGGAGAAACGTCCCACAACCCTGGCATGTACCCCAACTGGGAATTGAACCAGCAACCTTTCCCTTTGTGGGACAACACCCAACCAACTGAGCCACACTAGTCAGTGCTTGGCTACTGCTTTAAATTCTCCTAAAACCTCAGAATATTTAATTTAAAAAAGTGATTTTTTAAAAATTTTAATACCAGGTTGATATTTTAAACTGATTAATCCACTATTATTTAGGGTTCCCTTCAAGTTTTATTTATTCATTTATTATACTCTAAAGTGTTTTTGAGCACTTTTTATTGAATTTATTGGGGTGAATTGGTTAATAAAATTATATAGATTTCAGGTATACAGTTATACAATACATCATTTGTGTATTGTATTGTGTGTTTACCACTCAAGTCAAGTCTTCTTCCATCTTCATTTATCCCCCTTTGCCCTCCACTACCTAACCCCACCCCCTTTGCTCTGGCAATCACTACACTGTTGTCTCTGTCCATGAATCTCATTTCTTTCCTTAATCCCTTCACTGTTCTCAACCTCTCCCCTCTTTCAATCTGTCCTCTGTACCTAAGAGGCTGTCTCCACTTTGTTAGTTTATCTTGTTCATTAGATTCTACATATAAGTGAAATTATATGGTACTTGTCTCTCTCCTATTTTACTTAACATAATGTTTTCCAGGTCCACCCATGCTGTCACAAAAGGTAAGATTTCCTTCTTTTTTATGGCTGACTAGTATTCCATTGTGCAAATGTACCACAGCTTTTTTAACCACTCGACTGCTGATGGGCAATTGGGCTAAATTCCAAATCTTGACTATGGTAAAGGACAATACAATGAACATAATGGTATATATATTCATTCAAATTAGTGTTTCAAGGTTCTTTAGATACACTCCCATGAGCAGAATTCCTTGGTCATAGGCAGATCCATTTTTAATTTTTTGAGGTAACTGCATACTGCTTTCTACAATGGCTACACAAATCTGCATTCCCACCAACAATGCACTAGGGTTTCCTTTTCTCCACAAGCTCACCAATACTTGTTGTTTGTTGATTTATTGATGATAGCTATTCTGACAGGTGTGAGGTGATATCTCATTGTTTTTTTAATTTGCGTTTGTCTGATGATTAGTGACACTGAGCATCCTTTGACATATCTATTAGCCATTTCTTTGTTCTCTTTGGAGAAGTGTTTATTCAGATTCTTTGCCCATTTATTAATTGGATTGTTTGTTTTTTGGGTTTGAGTTTTAAAAGTTCCTTGTAAATTTTGAATATCGAGCTTTTATCAGATGCATTGGCAAAACTGTTTTAATATTCAGTGGGTAGTCTTTTCATTTTGTTGATAGTTTCCTTTGCTGTGAAAAAACATTTTAGTATATATGGTCCCATTTCTTTATTTGTTGCGTGTTTCCCTTACCCAAGGAAATAGATCAGAAAATAATATTGCTACAAGAAATGTCTGAGATTTTACTCCCTATACTTCCATCTAGGATTTTTATTGTTTCAAGTCAAACATTTAAGTTTTTAATCTATTTGAGGTTATTCTTGTGTCTGGTGTAAGGAGATGATCTAGTTGTTTTTTTTTTTTTTTTGCATATATCTGTCCAATTTTCTCAATATCATTTATTGAATAGACTAACCCATTGAAGGTTTTGCCTTCTTTGTCAAATATTAATTGACTATAAAGGTGTAGATTTATTTCAAGGCCCCTTATTCTGTTTCCTTGATCTATATGCTTGTTTTTATGGCAGTACCATGCTGTTTTGAATGCCATAGCCTTGTAGTATAGGTTGATTTCAGGTAGCATGATTTCTCCAACCTTGTTCTTTTTTCCAAAGATTGCTGTGGCTATTTGGGATCTTTAGTGGTTCCATATAAATTTTTGGAATATTTGTTCTACTTCTGTGATATATGCTGTTGATATCTTGATAAGAATTGTGTTGGATATATAGCTTGCTTCAGGTAGAATGGACATTTTAATGATACTAAGGCTTCCTACCCAAAAACATGCATATGCTTGTGCTTATCTGTATTTTCTTTAATTTCTTTATTCAGTGTCTTAAATTTTTCTAAGTACAGGTCTTTTACATCCTTGGTTAAATTTATTCCTGTGTATCTTTATATTTTTAAATATTTCATGCTACTATAAGTGGAGTTGTTTTCTTTGTTTGCCTTTCTGATAGTTGCTTATTGGTGTATAAAAATACATCTGGTTCCTGGATATTTATTTCGTATCCTGCTACTTTACTGAATTCATTTATTTGTTCTTGCTTTTTTGGTGGAAGTCTCAGGGTTCTCTATGTACAGTACGATCTCATCTGCACATAATAATAGCTTTACTTATTTTTTTCCAATTTGGATGCCTTTTATTCTTCTTCTTGCCTTATTTTGTGGCTAGGACTTCTAGTACAATGTTGAATAAGAATGGTGAAAGTGAACACCTCCATCTTGTCCCTGATCTTAAGGGAAATACTTTAAGTTGTTGCCCATTGTAAATGAAGTTGGCTGTGGGTGTGTCATATATGGCTTTCATTATGTTGAGGTATCTTCCCTCTATTTCCACTTTGCTGTAAGTTTTTGTCCTAAATCAGTGCTGGATTTTATTTAATTCTCTTTTATGCAGCTATTGATATGATCATGTGATTTTTATGCCTCATTTTTTTAATGTGATGTATCACATTTATTGGTTTGCAAATATTGTTCCAACCTTACATGCCTGGAATAAATCCCACTTGTTGATGGTGTATGATCCTTTTAATGTACCTCTGGGTCCATTTTAATAACACTTTGTTGAAGACTAGCATCTATGCTTATTAGAGATAATTTTCTTCTTTGTAGTGTCTTGATCTGGTTTTGGAATTAGGATAATGCTTGCTCTAAAAAATGAGCTTTGGAGTCTTCACTCTTCTTGAAATTTTTGGAATAGTTTGGAAAGTATAGGTGTTAGTTTCTCTTTGAATGTTTACATGTGAAGCCATCTAGTACTGGGCATTTGTTTGTTGGGATTTTTTTTATTGCTGTTTCAATTTTATTAGTTGTAACCAGTCTATTCAGATTTTTCTGATTCGGTTTTGGAAAATTGTATGTTTCTAGAAATTTTATGCTTTTTTTCCTAGATTGTCCAATTTGTTGGTATATACAAGGTCTGTCTGCAAAAAGTCCAACCATGGTTAATATGAGAACAGTTTGCCAACATCGATGTAACCTGGCATCCAAGGAAAGAAGACTGGGGTGCACAAACATGAACAATGATGACTTCACTGTACTAGTCAGTGGGGGCAGTAGACACCTTTGAGTGAACATGTGTACTGTGTGATCATCACATTCAAAATGACTGAACAAGTACAGCAACAAATCTGCATCAAATTTTTCATTAAGCTTGAACATTCCTCCAAGGATATTATTTGGGTGATTCAGAAGACTTTCAGGGACAATGCAATGAGTGCAGCACAAATAAAGATATGGCACAAATTCTTCAGAGATAGTTGAGAATCTGTTGGAAGCGATCCATATTCTGGAAGGCCTGCAACAAGCAGAACACCTGAGAATGTTGAATGTGTATGGGCTGCAACCAACAAAGATCTGTGACTGACAATGCAAAATCTAGAAGCTAATCTGGGGACTTTAAATTGCCGTGTCCGACATTTTGATGCAGGATCTTGCATGAAACGTGTCATGGCAAAATTCTTTCTGTGGCTTCTGCTATCAGAGCAGAAGGAACATCATGTTGTAGTTGCTAATAACTTGATTCTAACCACACCAATGAACCAGATTTCCTCAAGAAGGTCATACTTAATCAGAGATGAATGGTGGGTCTACAGTGATGATCTGAAAACAAAGGCCCAGTCATCCCAAAGGAAGTTGTCTCTGGTTCTCTATGCACAAAGAAAGCACAGCAAAGCAGCAGCAAGATAAAGACCATGTTAACTGTGTTTTTTTTAATTGTGAATGTGTTGTCCATCATAAGTAAGCCCCTCCAGGACAAACAGTTAATAAGGAGGACTACCTCAATGCTCTTCATAAGTTGAGAGATGCAATGTGATGAAAATGGCCACAGCTATGGGTAACAATTGATTGGCAGCTTCATCACGACAACATGCCCACCCATGCATCACATCTCATGCAGAATTTTTTTGTAAAACATCAAATCACCCTGGTGATTCGGTCCTCCTACAGCCCAGATTTGGTGTCCTGCAACTTTTGGCTTTTCCACAAACTAAAATCATCTTTGAAAGGGAAGGGATTTCAGACCCTCAGTGAGATTCAGGACAATACAATGGGGCAGCTGATGGCAAATGGGAGAACTGTGTGAGGTCCTAGGGTGCCTGCTTTGAAGGGACCTGAAACATCATTGTCCTATGTACAATGTTTCTTGCATCTTGCGTCTTCTTTAATACATGTCTTTATTTTTCATATTACATGGCTGGATGCCTTCTGGACAGACTTTGTGTGCAAGTGTATGCATACATGTTTGTGAATGAATGTGTGTGTCATATTTAGCCAGTATTTTTTTTTAAAAAAAGAATACTTGTTCATATTTCCCTACAATATTTGTATTTTTATAGTATCGTTGTTTTTTTTTATTTCTCCTCTTATATTTCTGATTTTATTTATTTGGGTTCTCTCTTTTTCTTGATGTGTCTAGTTAAAAGTCTGTCAACTGTTTATCTTTTCAAAGAATCAGCTCTTGGTTTCAGTGATCTTTTGTATTGTGTTTTAGACTGTTTTGTTTATTTCTGCTCTGATCTTTATTATTTCATTTCTTCTAAATATTTGGGCTTTGTTTGTTATTCTTTTTCTACTACTTTTAAGTGGGAAGTTTTTTTGTTTATTAAATATATTTCTTGTTTCTTGAGGTAACCCGTAATGCTATGAATTTCCCCCTTTGGACTGCTGTCACACTGTTCTATAGATTTTGGGTCATTGCATTCTCATTTTCATTTGTCTCAAGGTATCTTTTGATGTCTTCCTTGAATCCATTGCTAACCAATCCTATGTTTCATAACATATTTTTTAGCTTCCATGTCTTTATATGTTTATCACTTCTTTTCCCTTGTGATTGATTTTTAGTTTCATACCATTATGGTGAGAGAAAATGCTTGATATGATTTCAGTTTTCTTAAATTTAATGATATTTGTGTCGTGTATAACACGTTCTATCTTAGAAGATGTTCTGTTACTTGAAATGAATGTACAGGGCTTGGAAGAAGTAGTTTTATACTTGTCAGTACATGAAACACAGGTTTTATTCTTATATTATTATTTATTGTTTATTTTACTTTTTCTATACAACAACTGTGAGCTCACTTTTGCCAACTGCTGTATATTCTGCTGCTTTGGGGTGAAATGCCCTGAAGATATCAATTAAATTAATCTGATCTAGTGTATCAGTTAAGGGCATTGTTTCATTGTAGAGTTTCTGTCTGGAAGACCTCTCCATTGATGTGAATGAGGTGCTAAAATCTTCCAGTATGACTTTATTACTATTGATCTCTCTTTGTGTCCATCAAGGTTTGCTTTATATATTTAGGTGCTCCTATGCTGGATGCATAAATGTTTACAAGGGTTATGTCCTCTCATTGGATTGTTCTCTTTACTTTGTAGTGCCCCTCTTCTTCTCTTGTTATAGACTTTGTTTAAAAGTTTATTTTGTCTAATGTAAGTATTAATACCCCACCTTTTCTCTTTTGCATTTGCATGAAAAATCTTTTTTCATCCCTTTTAGTCTGTGTGTATCTTTCATTTCTGAGGTACGTCGCTTGTTGAAAGCATATATATGGCTCTTCATGTCATATCCATTCAGCTATCCTGTCTTTTAATTGGAGAATGTAAATTATTTACATTTAAATTGATTATTCACAGGTACATACTCACTGCCATTTTTCTCTTTATAATTATGTTCCTCTGGGTTTTTTCTTTTTTTAAATTTTTTAAATTATGTTATTATAGTTGTCCCAATTTTTCTTCTTGCCCACTTCCACCAAGCAGCCCCCACTCCCTCAGGCAATCTCCCCCACTTTGTTAATGTCCGTGGGTCATGCATATAAGTTCTTTGGCAACTCCATTTCCTATACTGTTCTTAACATCACCCTGATTATTCTGTAGGTACCAATTTGTAGTTTTTAACCCCTTCACCTTCTCCAACATTCCCCAAAACACTCCTCCTATCTGGCAACTATCCAAATGTACTCCATATCTATGATTCTATTTCTGTTCTGCTTGTTTGCTTAGTTTGTTCTTTAGATTCAATTGTTGATAGTTATGTATTTATTTCCATTTTAATGTTCATAGTTTTGATCTTCTGTTTTTTAAATAAGTCCCTTTACCATTTTATATAATAATGGTTTCATGATGATGAACTCCTTTAGCTTTACCTTCTCTGGGGAGCACTTTATCTGCTCTTCAATTCTAAATGATAGCTTTCCTAGATAGAATAATCTAGGTTGAAGGTTCTTACCTTTCATCACTTTCAATATTTCTTGCCTGTCCCTTTTAGCCTGAAAAGTTTCTTTCAAGAAATCAGGTGACAGTCTCATGGGTACACCTTCGTAAGTAAGTGTCCGCTTTTCTCTTACTTCCTTTAAGATTCTGTCTTTATCTTTAACCTTTGGCAATTTAATTATGATGTGTCTTGGTGTGATTCTCCTTGCAACCATCTTGTTTGGAACTCTCTGTGTTTCCTGGACTTACATGTCTATTTCCTTCATCATTAGGGAAGTTTTTTTTCATTATATTTTCAAATAGATTTCCAATTTCTTACTCTTTCTCTTCTCATCCTGGCACCCCTATTATGCGAATGCTGGTGTGGGTATGCTTGAAGTTGTCCCAGAGGCTCCTTATCCTATGCTCATTTTGTTTGATTTCTTTTTTAATTCTTTTTTCTTGTTTCTGTTCTCACTGGATATCTTTGCTTCCTATTTTTCAAATCATTGATTTCATTCTCACCTTCAACCACTCCACTGTTAATTCCCTGTAAATTGTTCTTTATTTCAATTAGTGAATCCTTCATTTCTGATTGGATCATTTTTATGCTGTTAAGGTCCTCTGTAAGTTCCTTGAGCATCCTTATAACCAGTGTTTTGAACTCTGTATCCAATAGATTGCTTATCTTAATTTTTTTTAGTTTTTTTTTTTCCCCCAGAGTTTTGATCTCTTCTTTCATTGGGCCATATTTCTTTGTCTACTCATTTTGGCAGCCTCCCTGTGTCTGTTTCTATGTTATAGGTTGAGCTACTGTGACTCCCTGTCTTGGTAGCATGACCTAATACAGTAGGTGACCTACAGGGTCCAGTGACTTAGCATCCCTTATTACCCAAGCTGCGTACTCAAGATGAACCCTCCATGTGGGTTGAGTATTCCCCCCTCTTGCAATTGAGTCTTGATTGCTTTCTGCAGGTTAATGGGAGGGATTTACCCAGGTCAGTCAGCTGGTAGGACTGGCCATGACAACTGGCCACCAACCACCTCCCTCCATGGCTAGTGGAGGTGGTTGGGTAGTGGTACTCCGATGTGGTCTTTAACTGTCCACTGGGTGTGCAGGCTCTGGGGACTCCCAGGTGGTGCATGCCAAGATCAGCTACCACATGTGTTCTATCTGGGGCCAATTGGTGTAAGCCATAAAGCAATCTTCAAATGGTTGCAGCTAGTGCCAGTCCTGGGATTGCTTAGTGAGAGGTATGGGGCTTGGGCTCAGCTGTTGCTTGTTTGAGGGGATTTGAAAAGGTCTGAAGTCTACACCCAGCTGAACCATTAATATGGAAAAGCCACTGTTAACACCTTGGGTGAGCTTGTAAACTGGATGAGGCAGAGCCTTAGGTAATTGCCAGGGTGGGGGTAACCCTGTGATCCAGGTTGATGTAGTCTCAAATGCAGTGCTGCTGCCCTATAATCTGTGTGGTGGGGGGTTCAGAAGAGGAACAATGGACACTGCCTCCAGTTCTATTTGGGAGGAAGCTGTCTCTGAGCTCTCACCCTGATGTCAGGAACTTCAGTTTCTCAATGTCTGTCTCTGGTGCCCTTCAAGCTTCTGCCCCCATGCTAGAGTCCAGATGGAGTGAGTCTAATTAAGCCCATGTGCAGTGCAAGGCCCTTTTAGAGGAGAGGCCTGAGAATCCCACAGTTTCTGCCACTGACCCAACCACCACTGGTTTTTACAGCCAGAAGTTTTGGGGACATATCTTCCTCACACCAGAACTCTGGGCTAGGTGGTCTGGTGTGGGGCTGGGATTCCTCTCTCCTGAGATATCCCTTTTAATTTTTATCCACCACACATGGGTGTGGGATCAGCCCATTTCACAACTCTGCTTCTCCGCATCTCCTTGTCTCCACACTTCTGCCTTGCCTACCCATCTGGATGAATGTGGTTTCTTTAATTTCTTAGTTGTCCAATTTCCACACAGCTCAATTTTCTGATGGTTCTGAGTAATAGTTCTGTAGTTTAGTTGTAATTGTAATTTTGCTGTGGTTGTGCAAGGAGGAGAACCTGGTTTACCTATACCTCTATCTTGACCATTTTTCTTTTTTTCTCCTCTTCCTCCCTCTCCCTCTCTCCTGCCTCCTCCTCCCCCCTCCTACCTCCCGCCTCCCCTTCTTCTTTTTCCTCTTCTTCTTAAGACCCTTTAACATTTCTTATAATACTGATTTGGTAGTAACCAGCTTTTTAAAATTTTTCTTGTCTCTAAGCTCTGTATTTCTTTTTCAATTTTAAATGATAGCCTTGCTGGGCAATGTAGCATTGGCTGTAGGGTTTTGCTTTTCATCACTTTGAATATTTCATGTCAATCCCTTCTGGTCTGACCTGTATCTCTTGAAAAATCAACTGACAATCTTATGGCAGCTCCCTTGCAGGTAACTCTTTCTTGATGCTTTTAAAATTCCCTCTTTGTTTTAACCTTTACCTTTTTAATTATGGTGTGTCTCGATGTGGGCCTCTTTGGGTTTATCTTGTAGGGGATTCTCCCTGCTTCCTGGAATTATGTGTCTTTTTCCTTTACCAGGTTTTGAAAATTTTCAGTCATGATTTCTTCAGATAAGTTCTCAATCCTTTGCTCACTTTCTTTTGTCTCTGATACCACTATGATGTGAATGTTGTAATGCTTCAAATTATCCCTTAAAATATCTTCATTTTCTTAAATTCTTTTTTTTCCTTTTTGCTGCTGTCATTAATGTGTATACTACCTTTTCTTCCAAATCACTGATTTGATCCTCCACTTCATCTGACTTACTGTTTTTTCTTTCTAGTGTATTCTTCATCTCAGATATTGTATTTTTCATTTATAACTGTTTTTTTTTATGGTTTCTATGTCTTTTTTCATTCTGCTGAAGTTCTTACTAAGTTTCTTGAGCATACTTATAACCATTTCTTTAAAAAACTATATCTGAGTAAATTGCTTTTCTCCATTTTATTTATTTATTTTTTATTTTATTATTTGTGGGAGTTTGACCCCCTCGGAATGTGTACCCGTAACACCAAGAACAGAGTTCCAAATGCAGAGCTTGGTACAAATGTGGCCATTGAAGGGGAACCAGCATTTCCACCCATTTTGTTTTCCTGGTAAACATTACCTGACCATTCTCTCACCCCTCTCCTCCTGTGCCCTGGGAACAGATGCAATTGTTAGCAATTCTATGCACCCTTAGTAACTAGCCTCAATAAAAACCCTGGGAACTTGGGAATGGGTGTGTCCTCCTTTGAGAGGCACTCTCCTTCACTCCCCAGGCTTGCAGCACTGCAACACCTCCCATGTGTTTCACTCTATACCAAACACCCACAGGATGGGAAACAGACAATTATCGTTGTTTACTTACAGGTGTTCCAATTTTTCCCCCACTACTCTCCCCTGCTCTATATGTCCCCCCTCCCCCATTCAATCATGCCCTCCATTGTCTTTGTCCATGGGTACTTTATACATGTTCCTTGACTTGATCTTTCCCATTCTTCTCCTGTTATCTCCCTCCCCTCCGGTCACTGTCAGTTTGTTCTATATTTATATGTCTCTGGTTCTATTTTGCTCACTTGTTTGTTTTGTTGATTAAGTTCCATTTATAGGTGAGGTCATATGGTATCTATCTTTCACCAACTGGATTATTTCACTTAGCATAGCACTCACCAGTTCTACCCATTCATTCTTTCTGCTTCATAGTATTCCATTGTGTAAACATACCAGAGTTTTTTGATCCACTCATTTACTGATGGGCACTTAGGCTGTTTTTACCACTTGGCTATTGTAAATTGTGCTGCTATGCACATTGGGGTGCATGGATTCTTTTGAATACGTGTTTCAGGATTCTTAGAGTGTAATCCCAGCAGTGGAATTGCCAGGTCAGGTTTTTGAGGAAAGTCCGTACCATTTTCCACAGTGGCTATGCCAGTCTGCATTCCCACCAACAGTGTACTAGGGTTCCCTTTTCTCCACAGCCTTGCCAGTGCTTGTTCATTGATTTGATTATGATGGCCATGCTGACTGGTGTGAAGTGGTATCTCATTGTGGTTTTAATTTGCATTTCAAGGCTAGTGATGCTGAGCATCCTTACATATGTCTATGGACCTTCCGTATGTCCTCTTTGGGGAAGTGTCTATATAGGTCCTTTGACCATTTTTTAATTGGATTGTTTGACTTCCTGGTGTGGAGTCATTTGAGTTCTTTACATATTTTGGAAATCAAACCCTTGTTCAAGGTATCATTGGCAAATATATTTCTCCATATGATTGGTTCCCTTTTCATTTTGCTGATGTTTTCTTTAGTGATGCAGACATTTTTAATTTGATGTAGTCCCATTTGTATATACTTTCCTTTATATGCCTTGCTTTAGGGGACATATCTGTGAAAATATTGCTGCATGGAATATCTGAGATTTCCCTGTGTATGTTCTCCTCTAGGACTTTTATGGTGTCATGACTTATATTTAAGTCTTTTATCCACCTTGAGTTTATTTTGGTGTATGATGTAAGTTGGTTGAGTTTCATTTTTTTTGCATGTTGCTGACCAGGTCTCCCAACACCATTTATTAAAGAGGCTATTTTTACTCCATTTTATGCTCCTACTCCCTTTGTCAAATATTAATTGACCATAGAGACATGTGTTTATTGCTGGGCTCTCTATTCTGTTCCATTCATCTATGTGTTTGTTCTTATACAAGTACCAAACTGTTTTGATTACTGTGAACTTGTAATATAGTTTGATATAAGGTATTGTGATCCCTCATACTTTGTTCTTCTTTGTCAAAATTGAACTTTACAAAACATTTAAGGAAGAACTAACCTCTATACTTCTCAAACTATTCCAAAAAATACAAGAGGGAAGACTCCCAAACTCTCTTTATGAGGCCAGCATCATCCTAATCCCAAAACCAGAAAAAGACACAACAAAGAAAGAAAACTACAGGCCAATATTGCTGGTGAATATAGACACTAAAATACTCAACAAAATATTGGCAAACTGTATCCAGCAATACATTAAAAAGATCATATGCCATGATCAAGTGGGATTTATCTCAGGGATGAAAGGATGGTACCATTTTCACAAAACAACAAATATGATACATTGCAAAAACAAAATGAAGGAAAAAAATCACATGATTCTATCAATAGTGAAGAAAAAGCATTTGATAAGGTACAGTACTCATTTATGATAAAAACACTCATCAAAGTGGGAATAGAGTGAGCATACCTCAACATAATAAAGGTCATATATGAGACATGTGCAGCCAACATCCTGCTAAATGGGCAAAAGCTAAAAGTTTTCCCCCTAAGATCAAGGTACAAGATAAGGGTGTCCACTTTCACCACTTGTATTCAACATAGTGTTGGAAGTTCTAGCCACAGTGATCATACAAGAAAAAGAAATTAAAGGCATCCAAATTGCAAAAGAGGAAGTAAAACTGTCATTGTTTTTAGATGACATGACAGTGTACATAGAAAACTCTATAGATGCCACCAAAAAAACCTCTCAAATTAATAAGTGAATTTGACAAAACAGCAGGAATTAAAGTCAATATTCAGAAATCAAAGGCATTTGTGTACATCGATAGCAAAATACCAGAAACAGAAATTAAGGAAAAAATATCATTTGCTATATCAAGAAAAATAAAGTACTTAGGAATAAACCTAACCAAGGAGGAAAAGGCCTATACTCAGAACACTACAGAACACTGAAGATAGAAATTAAGGAGGACACAAATAAATGGAAGTATATACCATGTTCATGGATTGGAAGAATTAACATCATCAAAATGTCCATACTACCCAAAACAATGTACAGATTCAATGCAATCCATATTGAAGTACCAATGACATATTTCAAAGATATAGAACAAACATTTGAAATATTTTTATTTAGAAACATAAATGACTTCAAATAGCCTTAGTGATTTTGCTTCCATTTTATTTAGTAGTTTTATTTATTATTTTTAAAAAATTTTATTTATTTTATTATTATTTTTAGACAGGGAGAGAGAAAAAGAGGGAAACATTGATGTGTGGATGCCTGTTGCATGCCCCCTACTGGGGACCTGGCTTGCAACCCAGGCATGTGCCCTGACTGGAGAATCAAACCGGAGACCCTTTGGTTCGCAGGCTGGTACTCAATTCACTGAGCTACACCAGCCAGGACATTTTTAGTATTTTTTTAAAGAAATGTTTCTCCTTTTCTTTCATTTGGGTCGTCCTTCTTTATCTTCCTATTTTTGGCTGCTTGTTTGTGTTCATTTCTATATATTAAGTATATAGAAATATCTCCCAGCCTTTCTAGGGTGATCTTATGCAGTAAGTGTCCTGAGGAACCCAGTGTCACTTGATTACCTGAGATGGGTGCTCGAGGAACATGTTTTGTGTCAGTTATGTGAGCCCTCCTATTGTAGGTGAGTTAGCATTTTTTTTTTTGGTTTAATCCCTTTTCACTCAGTATTCATACTCCCTCCCCTCTGACAGCTATCAGTTTATTTCTATTTTGTTAGTTTATTAACATTATTATGAAAGAATACATGCACCTCTATGTTTATTGTAGCATTATTTACAGTATCAAAGATTTGGAAGCAGCCCAAATGCCCTTTGGTAGATTTGTGAATAAAAAAGTTATGGCACATCTAGAGAATAGAATACTACTCAGCCATAAAAAAGAAGGAAATCTTACCTTTTGCAATAGCTTGGATGGACCTGGAGAGTATTATGCTAAGTGAAATGAGCTCATCAGAGAAAGACAAATACCATATGATTTTACTTACATGTGGAATCTAATGTAGTTGAGCCTTGATTGTGATGGACTCCTTCCTGTGTGGGGTAGACCCTCAGGATGGCTGATTGTGAAGACTGACCCAAATCACAAAATACATGGTGTTGTGCAGGCACTGACCACATGATGTAAATTCACTTCAGCAGGGTCTCTTTCTTGCTGTTATCCCCCATGAATATGCCATTTGTGGAGCTAATTTGATCCGGCTTTAATGTTGTCTGAATCTGGCCATTGCTTGTGTCTGTTCTGGGACTTATTGGGAGAAACTCTGGTGTGGGTCAATGTCAGACTCTGCCTGTGATTAGCCCTGAAGAGCCATCCTGAAGCTACGAAGTGATTCACAGTTTGTGGCTACCTCTGCTGGCCTTAGATGTGCATGGGAAGGGCCAAGCTGCACACTGAGTCTGGATTCCACTAACACTGAGCCTGGGACAGTTTGGTAAAAGGTCAAGACACCCTGAGATCTGTCTCCATTTGCCTCTGCATGCTGGCTGCCTATTAGGCTCAGCCACTGGCATTAATAAGCTTCTGGAATTATTCCATTTGCTGAGGTATGTTCTCAGTAAATTTCCAGGGAGGAGCATGTGGTATTCACAGATTGATACAGGTTCAAACTTTGTTCCAGTGCTGGTTCTGAAGCTACTCAGCAAAAGTCCCAGCATATACCAAGTCCAGCGGACCCTCTCCACTGGTTGCCTACAGACTTTTGTAGGTATAAGGGGGCCAGGCTTCAGTATCATGGTGAGGTCAGCAGAGCTTATCAGGCCCAAAAAGACCAAGATTTGGCAGTGTTAGGGGAAGACTCTGCACCAGTCACATGCATGAAGGAAAACTGGGTCTTGCCTTAGAGCTGTATAACTCAATCTATCCCAGATTTTTTTCCAGGAGCTTGAGTTTAGGAGAGGAGGGTCCCTGGAAGTCAGGAGGTTTGAGCTAATGGATCTCCCATGAAGGGGATGGTCAGGTCAGGCTTGGGGGAGTGCCCCCTACCCCAGAGCCACACAACTCAAGCTGTCAGATTCTCACGGGCATCCTGGGGAGCCTACACTTGGGAAGGCAGGGCCACCAGTAGTTGAAGGAGTGGGGTCACCAGGAGCCCAGATATTGGGCCTAGCAGATATGCCATGAGGAGAAGAAGTGCTGGTCAGATTTACAGGAAAGTGGGTAGGATAACACCTGACCCAAACCCACACTACTCAGTCACTGACAGCCCCTGAGTCTGCCTGGACCTCTATATCTTGACCAAGGCAGCTGACTCATCAGTATTAGCTCAGCAGGATGGGGTAACAGGTAGTCCAGAAGGTGGAGCTATTGCATTCCCCCTGGCCATAAAGAAGGCGTGCTTCTTTCAAGACAGATGGCATCTGTGGTGTGGGAAAGGGACTCAGAACAGGGATTCTAACAGCTGTCCCTTCATTTTTCTCTTCAAGAGCAACAAAGACCAGCCTCTCCTCACACAACTCCAGTCCACTCCACTTTTCCTCCACCAGAACCGAGAGTGAGTAGCTGCAAACAAGGTTTTGTGCTTTGGCCTTTCAAGAGGACACCTGTGTCGATAGCAGACACTTGCCTCTATCTGTTGGACAGAGTCCTTGCTGATTTTTATATCCAGATGTTACATGTATCCCTCTTTCTGGCTTTGGTGCTCCAGGCTGTGGAGTCCAACATTGGTGTGAGACCCCAGTCTCCTTAGGGGAAATATTTGCTTCTGAACTATCCCTGTGAAGTCTCAGCAGTAATCCACGGGAGCAGGGCCAGCACTTTTTGTGTCTCTGTCCTTCCTACCAGTTTTGAAATGGCTTCTTCTGTAAATTCTTTCTTATAAGACTTCTGTTCAGCTAGTCTTCAATTGGTTATTCCAGTGGATTTTTCTATATTTTAGTTGTAATTCTAGTTTGGTCTTACAAGGAGTTGAGTTTAGCTTTCACCTACTTTCCTGCCATCTTGGATCTCCCCTATCAATTGCATTTTCAAGAAATTATTTCAGATATTGTTATTGGGAATGACATTTCTGAGTATTGACCTGTAAATAAAAGACAATGTTTTGCTCCCTTAGCCTTATTTAATATTTTTTCTGGACAGGGAATTTACTTTCTTCTCAAAACTTTTAATGATCTTCCTATTTGTATTCTAATAACCTACTTATTGATGAGAAGTTGATGGAAGTCTGATTCAATCTGTTTGTAGATTATTTTTGTTCTGTTTGTTTTGGTCTCCTACTCTCATAATTTTCATTTGGAGTTCTAAAATTTCAGTGGGTTATATCTTGGGTTCCTTCTTTAGTTTTAGAAGATTTTGTAATATATCTTTATTTTCTCACCATTACTATCACTGTTTTCATCTTTTGGAGCCGTTAGTTCTCTATCTCTTTGTGTCCTTGCTATACTTTCTTGGATGGTCTCATGGCTGATTATCCAGGGCAATACTGCTCTTTTCCAACTTTTGAATTTTTTAAAAGATTTTATTTACTTATTTTTAGAGAGATGGGAAGGGAGGGAGAAAGAAAGGGAGAGAAACATCAATGTGAGAGAGAAACATCAATCATTTGCCCCTCATATGTGTCTTGACCAGGGACAGACCGCAAGCCTGTGCCCTGACTGGGAATCAAACTGGTAACCATTAGCTTTGAGGGATACAGCCAGCCAACTGAGCAACACTGGTGAGCTCTGCAATCTTTTAACACACGCATATGTATATTTTTTAAATAAAAGATTGTGAAAATATAACTCCCACTCCTATTAATAAAAATTCACATATTTTAATTTTTCTTTCCATAATTTTATAAAAGAAATATGATTATATAGCTTTAAATTTATGAATAAATATTCTTATAGCTATGAAAATTAATGATGTACATGTATATTCTGAGCAATGTAATTCAGAATTGAATTTTTAGTAGTATGTAATATATGTAGTAATTAAAATATAGATACCTCCAATTATTTTTTTCAGGTTATTATTCTTTTGATTTCTGGTGACTCTCCTCCAATATTGTCCATTTTTACATGTGAACTATTAGATTTGAAGTTCCAGCTTTTAATATCTTTATAATACATTATTAAATACATTAACATTTTAAAATTTTTTCCTCTCTCCTCAAAGGCAACTATTTCCTAAATGTGATAGAAATTCTTCCAGTTAGTAGTTATATATTTTCCTGGTTCTCTGTTTCATACATTATATATTAATGTTATAATGATGTGTACATATATTTATATATTCCTGAGTAAAAATCATCATTTTTACATAAGATTATTAGTCAAAGCCTGTTTATATTGATAAATATATATTATGTTATATACAATATTTTGCATTTTACACAAATTATATTTTTAATTTCCAAAAGCATTTATGGCTTCTATTTTATGTCAGGCTATTTTTATGTATGTGATATCACTTTGAGAATGTTTAATATGCATATGTGCATATTCTGGTAAACTGTTACTGAGTAAAATAAACCATCCAAAATTAGTGCTTCAAAACAACAATAATTTTGTCCTCATCAATTTTCTTTTTGGGCAAGGCTGAGCAGCAGCAGTTTGTCTTTGCTTTCATTGACATAATACCTGTTTTATTAAAAGGCTGGAAGTTAAAGCACCTCAAAGTTTGTTTATTAACACATCTGTTAATATGTGTGGTACTTTATTTTTCTTTTCCTTCTTTCTTTTTAAAAATGTTTTAATGTTTTATTGTTTGTGCTATTACAATTGTCACATTTTTTCCCCTTTGCACTCCTTCATCCAGCCCATCCCCAACTTCCATAGTCAGTCTCTACATTGTTATCCATTTCATTGGGTCTTTCATGTATGTTCTTTAACTAATTGCTTCACCTTCTTTCAATCAGTCCCCACCCTACTCTTCCTTTCTTACAGCTGTCAGTCTATTCCATGTTCCATGCCTCTCTTCTATTTTGCTCATTAGTTTATTTTGTTCATTAGATTCCTCTTGTAGGTGAGATCATATGATATTTCCTTTCACCAGCTGACTTATTTTGCTTAGCATAATAGTCTCCAGTTCTATCCACACTGTATCAAAATCAGGTTTTTTTTTCTGCTGTGTCGTATTCCATTGTGTAAATGTACCACAGTTTTTCCATCCACTCATCTACTAATGGGTACCTAAGCTGTTTTCAAATCTTGGCTATTGCAAATAGTGCTACTATGTACATAAGGGTGCATAAATTCTTTTGAATTGGTGTTTCTGGATTCTTAGGGTATATCCCCAGCAATGAAATCATGGGGTCAAAAGGCAGTTCCATTTTTAATTTTTTGAGGAAATTGCATACCATTTTCCACAGTGGCTGCACCAGTCTGCGTCCCCACCAACAATGCACTAGGGTTTCCTTTTCTCCACATCCTCACCAGCACCTGCTGTTTGTTGGTTTATTAATGATAGACATTTTGGCAGGTATGAGGTGATACCACATTATGGTTTTAATTTACATCTCTCTGATGGCTAGTGATATTGAGCATCTTTTCATATATCCATGGGCCATTTGTGTGTTTGTCTTCTTGGCCTTGAGTCATACGAGTTCTTATATTTTGGAGATTCAACCCTTATCCAATGTATTGTTCGCAAACATAATCTCCCATACAGTTGGTTCCCTTTTCATTTTGATGATAGTTTCTTTACTCTTGCAGAAGCTTTTTAGTTTGATGTAGTCCCATTTGTTTATTTTTTCCTTTATTTCTCTTGCCATAGCAGATATATTGGCAAAAAATATCACTGCATGAGATGTCTGAAATTTTACTGCCTATGTTTTCCAATAGGATTTTTATGGTATCACAACTTATATTTAAGTGTTTTGTCCATTTTAAGTTTATTCTGGTGTGTGGTATAAGTTGGTGGTCTAGTTTCATTTTTTTGCATGTACCAGTCCAGTTCTTCCAACACTGTTTGTTGAAGAGACTGTCTTTACTCCATTGCATGCTTGTGTCCCCTTTGACAAATATTAATTAACCATAAAGACATTGGTTTATTCTGGGTTCTCTCTTCTGTCTTATTGATCTATGTATCTGTTCTTATGCCAGCACCACACTGCTTTGATTATAGTAGCCTTGTAGTATAGTTTAATATCAGGTATTGTGATCCCTCCAACTTTGTTCTTCTTTCTCAAGATTTCTGAGGCTATCCAAGGTCATTTTTTGTTTCATATGAATTTTTGGAATATTTGTTCTAGATTTGTGAAGTATACCATTAATATTTTAATAGGAATTGCATTGAATCCATAGATTGTTTTGGGTTGTATGGACATTTTAATGATGTTAATTCTTCCAGTCTATGAGCAGGGTACATGCTTCCATTTGTTTGTATCCTCCTCAATTTCTTTCTTAAGTGTTCTATAGTTTATTATAGCAACAACAAAAAAATAAATAAAGTACCTAGTAGTAAATTTAACCATGGAGGTAAAAGATCTGAACTTGGGTGTGGTACTTTAATTGCAGCTCCATTGATTTTCTATCTATCTGAAAGTCTGTGAACTAATATTGGAAATTATCCATTTCCTATCTATGCAAAATACAACAGAAAGACAAGTATTAGATAACTGCAGTAGACCTTCCTTCTCTAAGAAGGTGGAAATGGGAGTTATAAGGTAGTCACTGGTCCTAGCAATTCTGAAATGCAGCCGAAGCGCTGATTGTCAATTGCTTGCTCTTCTAGTCACAACCCAGCCCTAATTCTGGGGAATGGCTCTCCGGGCTCTTTACTTTGCTTTCTGAGCTTTTCTTTTCTTTTTTTTTTTCTCAAATTACTTCCTGAGTCACCCTCCCTGTTGCATAAAAAAAAATATTTATGTTTGCAACTGAGTAGATTTTTTCAGCCTGCTTTCTGATTTGTAGTTGCTTCATTTTTTTCTTTTATATTTTGTTTTTTTTACTGGCTTTGTCCCATTCAGTACAAGATGATATTTTTTTTTTGAAACTTTGTGGGTTTATATTAGTTATACTACAATCCTTTAGACAAAAGTCACTGCCAGGAGCTTCTTTAGAATAAGCTCTTCTCTTTTTTTTCATTTTTTAAAATTGTTATTAAAGTACAGTTGTCTCCATTTTCCTGCCACCACTTTCCCCTCCCCAACACACCCCCATCTCCCACCCTCAATCCTTCCCCCCACTGGCTTTGTCCATGGGTCCTTTATACATGTTCTTTGATGACCCTTCCCCTTCTTTACCCTCATTATCCCCCTCCCGCCTCCCCTTTGGTTACTGTCAGTTTGTTCCTTATTTCAATGTCACTGTTTATATTTTGCTTCCTTGTTTGTTTTGTTGATTAGGTTCCACTTATAGGTGAGATCATATGGTTTTTGTTTTTCACCAACTGGCTTATTTCACTTAGCATAATACTATCCAGTTCTATCCATGCTGTCATGAAGGGTAGTAGCTCTTTCTTTCTGCTACATAGTAGAATAAGCTCTTCTTTATTCTACACTTTAAAAATGTCTTACCATCATCATCTGGACTTTATCTGGTCTTACAAGAATTTATGCCTTATTTTTATCATTGTCCCTTTACATGCAAACTGTCCTTTTCCTCTGGATTTTTTCTGTCTGTCCATTTCTCTTTCTATCTATCTATCATCTATCTATCTATCTATCTATCTATCTATCTATCTATCTATCTATCATCTATCTATCTATCATCTATCCATTTATTTTTTAGGTTTATGAAATATAACAGTAATGTCTCACAGTAGAATTTTCACTGTATCAATTTTTCATGGTGTTCACTGAGCTTCCAGAGCTTCTATTAATAAACATTTGGCAGTTATTTCCTCATTTTTTTCAGCCCCATTTAATCTCTCTTTTTTTTTTCCTATGCTCAATTAATATTGCCCTTCTTTGGCCACAGAACTTTGAATATCTGCTTTATTTATACTTTTTTCCTTTCTCTCTTTTGGTTCTTCAAGTTAGATAAATTTATTATGTTTAAATTTTGTATTCACTTACTTCTGTAGCTTCCAATCTTCTGTTAAGCCCATCAGTGATTTTTTTTGTTTAAGATAATATAATTTTAAGTTATAGATGTTGTATTTGATTCTTTGTTATAGTTTCCAGTTCTCTGCTACTTCCCATCTGTTGTTCAATTTGACAATGTTTTTCCTTATGTTCTTAAAGACATTTCTCATATATTTTCAAAAATGTTATGTGCTAATCCCAATATCTGTATTATCATGGTGTCTATTTTCATTAACTGATTTTTTTCATTATATTTTCCAACATTAGGAATTTTTAATCACATTCTGCACATTTTTAATGATGGAGTCTGAATTTTGCTGTCTTCCTTTGAAAGGTATTGAGTTTTATCACCAGCATTCATTTAAGTTATTGGTAATCCTTTGGATATATTATTTTTTTTCTTATTACTTAATAGGGATAGCCTACTTTAATTTTCTTCTTAGTTCCAGAGCTTAGTCTTTACTTTAGCTTTTGGTCTTTACTTACAAAGAATGGTCACTCTGAACTCTACATTTAACTCACAAGGTCTTTACTCTCTAGGTAGATCATTAACCAAAATGCTTCCAGCCTTAGCAGTCTGTATCCTCATTTACTTCTCAGCTTCTGAGTGGCAGCAAACTCCTAAGCTAAGACTCCTCTTGTAAATGAAAAACTCTCTGTCAAATACCCACTGGAAACTCCACACAGACTTCTAGTGGCAGCCTCTGCATTTTTTCAGGATTTCTAGGGACCTTCATAACAACTTTTAGTTGCTCCACTAGCAGAATATAACTCTATTTTCTACCACCTCCACTGAATGCATTCCCTGTGTTCTACTTGTACCCCACTTTGTTCAGCTGTGGTCCAGAAAGTACCTTCTTGCTGAAAGCTGGACTGAACATCAACCTCCATGAAACATAGTCTTTAGCAGGATCAGCCTTTTGGCTAGTAACTAAAAACAAAAGGATTGCCTATTTTACATTTTCAAGGTTTATAGTTACTTATAGTTGGAGGATTAATTTGGTACTTGCTATGCTAGAAGAAGAGACTCTGTCTAATTTATAGATTTTAGATGTAAATCTTCACAGAGTTTTTAATTTAAAATGGAAGATTTTGAGTTAAAAATCAAATAACTATTAACTGTGCAAAACTTCACAAAGTTAAATAGCTTTAAAATGACTTTTTGTAATAAAATATCCCAACGACATTTTGAAAAAGTAGTAGCATTTTTGTTGCAAAGTCATTAAAGTCTGATATTGCAATAAGACTACACACACACACACATTGTTATAAATAGATACATACATACATATATGCATATATCTATTTCTTAAACAAGGAATACAACATTTCATAGCAATGTTAAAAGCTAACAACTTTGATGTGTGGATAATAATACAAAAGATGATGTGAAATTATTACGTTTTATTTACTTTTAAGACTACTACATTTTGGCCTGTAGTGATAATATTAATATTTATTTGGTATTTCTGCCAAAAAATGCTCTAATCTAGTGTAATTTGTTACAGTACATTTTTAGACATTTCTATTATTTTTCAATGTCTAGGAGAATGAAGTTTTTTATTGTGGGAATATATGAGCTTTCAGATTCAAATATATAATGGTTGCATTCCTTTTATGTTAATTACAACCTACACCTTCAAATTGTTTAAGCTTCCTAAACATCCATGGTCTCATTCACAAGCAGAAGTAATAATCTATGGCTCAGGTATTACCTGTTATGATCAAATGAGGTAATGGATATAAAAAATGCCTGGTAGTGTGGCTGGTAGAAATGGGACTGGTTAATTTTAGTTTTCATTGATGTGTTGTGACAAATCAAGTTATTTGGTAAAGCACACTATAATTTTGTGTAGGTAGGTTACAATTACAGGAATAATTTATTTCCATTTTTTATTGGTTTTTATAATTATTGAAAACTTATTTTTAAATGCATAACATTATTTCCTTATAATATCCACTCATATTGTTGATCAACTTGTTAAATGTCTTTAAAATCCACTGCTGGGACTATACCCTAAGAATCCTGAATCACCAATCAAAAGAACCTATACGCCCCAATGTTCATAGCACCGTTATTTACAACAGTCAAGTGCTGGAAACAGTCTAAGTGCCCATCAGTAAATGAGTGGATCAAAACACTGTGGTACATTTACACAATGAAATACTATGCAGCAGAAAGAAAGAAAGAGCTCCTACCCTTCATGACAGGCTGGATGGAACTGGAGAGCATTATGCTAAGTGAAATGAGCCAGGCAGTGAAAGATGCAAGCAAGCAAAATATAAACAGTGACATTGAAATGAAGAACAAACTGACAGTAACCGGAGGGGAGGTGGGAAGGGGTTAAGGGGGGAAAAGAAGGTGAAGGAGCAAGCAAAGGAATGCAGAGGACTCATGGGCATGGATGATGTGGGGGACTGACTGTGGGAGTGGGCAGGCAGGTTAAGGGGGAGCAATGGGGAAAAACGCAGGACAGCTGTAACTCAACAATAATAAAAAAAAAAAAATTATTGAGAAGAATCAGTGGAGTTCCAGAATTGTAAAATGAAAGAGTGATTCACTTTGTGTATTGCAATACAGTAGAAATCGGTGGGCAACTGAACTATTGTTGATGGTGTAATTGTTAGTAGCTTTACATCCTGAATGACAAAATATACTCTCCCTGATGCTACCTGATATCACTCAATAAAAACAATGGTAAAGTTTAAGTCTAGGTTACATAGTTAATGTCAGAGCTAGGATCTGGAGACAGATCTGGAGTGTAGATTATAATTTTGCTATTTCTATGTGCTACAGGGCCCATAGTAAGGCATATTTACAACTCTGTGATACCTGGAGAAGCACTAAGGATAAAACAGGGCATTTGAATAGACTCCTGGGTGATTGATGTTTTATATATCTAAGATATTTGTGTTCAAAATAAATTTAGGGATTTAGGTGACATGATAGCTACAACTGAAGAAATAAGTTCTGTGTTTGCTGATATCGAAACCTATAGGAGCAGTTTCCTCTCAATATAATAGCAAAATAAATAACACTGTCCCATGTTATATTCATTTCTTATTTACTTAGGAGAATTTATCATGGGAGGTAATTAATATTTAGGACAAGTAAGAATTTTTACTTTGTTGTATGGTTCAATTACCCCAAGGTTTGTTTCCTTCCAATTCATTTCTAATGAAAATAATATACATTTTACACTAGGACTAAAATTTTATATAGAAAAGCAACAGAAGTGGACAAACATTATATTTCTACAAACTGGAGTTTTTTAAAGCTCTTGACAAGAGAAGGATGAATAAAAAATAGATGCACTTAACTTGAGGGAAAAGTGTTTTTCTGTGTAAAAGATTGAATTTAAATTGCAAGCATTATTCTGGTTTACTGCACATATGTAGCACATTTTTAAGGAACAAGAATTTTATTATGCCAAGGACAACATGAGTCAGAGGTTTTAGGGGATTTTGTAATAACCATGAAAACTTTACACTTTGATATATTGACTGTGATATATCTTGCAAAGTGTCATGTAGAACTTGCTGAATTATATTATTGAAGGCTGCAATCATTACAGCAGAGGAAAATTTTTAAATATAGGTCATTGTGTTCTTTTATATAATGAAATAGAGACAGGCAGGGAGCTTTTGATGACACTTAAATAAGTAAAATGAAAGCCATATTATTAATTCATTTTAAGATACCACTGATAATAGTTACAGCATAAGTGGCCCTATTATCTAAATGTCAGTTAATAAAGAGTGAATCTTCAAAAATCTAGGGTTCAGTTGTTTATAATAATATATTTGATATAAAAAGCGAGTTATTCAAAATAATAACAGTAAGGGAAAAAATGGGAATAGAAGGCACCCTGAGAAGATGATGTCAGAGAAACCTAAGATTTGACCAATTTGTTTAGATCCTCATATAGACTGAAACTGTTTAGTTATTATTTGAAGTGCAATAAGAAATGATTGAAAGGTTTTAAGCTGTGGAGTAAATTCCCAGATATGTTTCTGAAGATTCCTGTGGCTGCTGTGAAGATGACTGTCAAGGGAGGCATTGTAGGACGCCAGTGTGGCAGCACAAGTAAGCAAGAATAGTGATTTGGATCATGGGTGATATTGCTATAATTTTTAATTAAAACATTTTAATATCTAAATGTATTCTTTATTTTGACTGCCCTTCATTTGCATTATTTTCCCTTAATTCATTAGTATCTTTAAAAAAATCTTTCATATTGTTCAAGTACAGTTTTGTCCATTTTTCCCCACCACTCCCCCCACCCCTCCCATCCCCACCTCCCACCCTTGATCCTATCCCCTCTTGGCTTTGTCTATGAGTCCTTTATACATGTTCCTTGATTACCCTTCCCCTGTATATATCAAGAATATACAGGGGCAAACTGTATATTCTTGATTACAGTTTCCCCCTGTTATCTACCCCCCACCATTTAAACATTCCTTAGTTGAAGAACTCTTGATATATTTTTGATTCTGAAATTTGTGTTTTTGTCATTATAACCATTTCATATTCATGGGAAGAATTATACTGTGTGTGCTTATGTGTGTAATATATACCTAGTGGATGTCGGATATCTCAAGATAATTCATCGACATTGTAAAAAATGAGGTATTTGAGTTTCAAGGTGTTTATTTTTTGTTGCCCTTTATTTTTTTCTGTCAATTTCTATAGTCTTTCAGATTTCTTCAGATGCCTATCCAGAAATGGAATTGCTGGGTTATAAAGTAGTTCCATTTTTAATTTTTTGAGAAAACTTCATACTCTTTTTCATAGTGGTTACACCAATCTGCATTCCTGCCAACAGTGCAGAAGGGTTCCCTTTCTAATACTTGGTTTCCCAATACTTGTTTGCAGATTTACTGATGATAGCTGTCCTGACAGGTGATATCTCATTGTGGCTGTAATACACATTTTTCTGGTTAGGAGTAACATTGAACATCTTTTCATATGTCCATTGGCCATTTGTATATCTTCTTTGAAGAGGTGTCTACTCAGGTCCTCTGACCATTTTTAATTGGATTGTTTGGGTTTTTTGTTGTTAAGTAGTATGTGTTTATATAAATTTTGGCTATTGACCCCTTTTCAAATGTGTCATTGGTGAATATGTTCTCTCATTTAGTGGGTTGCCTTTTCATTTTGTTGATGGTTTTCTTTGCTGTGAAAAATTTTTTAATTTGATGTAGTCCCACTTGCTTATTTTTCCTTTGTTTTTCTTACTCAAGGAAACATATTAGAAAATATATTGCTCAGGGAAATGTCAGAGATTTTACTGCCTATGTTTTCTCCTGGGATTTTTATGGTTTCATAACTTACATTTAAGTCTTTAATCCATTTTGAGTTTATTCTGGTGTATGCTGTAAATTGGCAGTCTAGTTTCATTTTTTATGTGTTCCTGTCCAGTTTTCCCAACACCGTTTTTTGAATAAACTGTTTTTACCCAGAGGCAGATTAACGTCGGTTGAGGCCCCAGGCACAGAAGAAAATATGGAGCTCCTTAAAAAAAAGAGAGAGAGACAGGGAAAATAAAAATACATGTTAACCATATTTTTAAATAAATAAAAAATATTATGTACTATTAAGTTTTATTTCCAATAAAATTTGAATATAATATATGTATAATATAATTAATAATAGTTGGGGTTTTGTGGGGCCCTTCAGAAGCCAGTGCCCAGGGCATGTGTGCAGTGCACCCGCTGTTAAATCCACCCCTGTCTTTACCCCATTGTATATTCTTGTCTCCTTTGTCAAATGTTAATTGACCATATAGGCATAGTTTTTTTTCTGGGCTCTTTATTCTGTTCCATTGATCTACATGTCTGTTTTTATGTCTTTACCATGCTGTTTTGATTACTATGTCCTTGTAGCATAGTTTGATATTAGTTAGCATGATACTTTCAATCCCAAATGCTAACTCCTTTTGGATATATGGGATCCTATGTTCATCACAGCATTATTTGCAATAGCCAAAATTGCAACCCATGCCTATCATAGGTGAATGGATTTTTAAAAAAAGCTGTAGTATCTCTGTATAATGGAATGTAACTCAGTCACAAAAAAGGATAAAATCTTTTTTTGAAATGAAATCATTTGCAACAGCATGGTTGCACCTAGAGGGTATTATGCTAAGTGAAATAAGTCAGTCTGAGAAAGACAAATATCATATGATTTCACTTATATGTGGAATGTAAAAAAAAAAGAAAATAAATGAACAGACAAAATTTAAAAAGACTCATATACACAAATAGGCTGGTTGCTGTCAGAAGGGAAGGGGATTTGGGGACTGGGTGAAAGGAATGAAGGGATTAAGAAGTACAAATTGGTAGATACAAAATAGTGACATGGATGTAAATTACAGCATACAGAATATAGTCAATAATATTGTGATAACTATTTATGGTGCCAGGTGTATACTGGAAATGTCAGGGGGAAACACTTTATAAAATATATGATTGGCTAACCAGTATTTTGTATACCTGAAACTGACACAAAATAATATTGACTATAAAAACAAACAAACCAAAACATGATGAGATTAAAAGTTCACCAAATTAAAAAAAAAAACCCAACAAAACAACATAAAATATCCTTAGTCTTTTATTCATGTACCAGCTAGCTATAAATGAAATACGTCAAAACACTATTTCTGTTGTCTAAAAATGCGGTTGCATTCATGTCAACAGCACTAACTATACTGCTTTCTCCTGATTCTTCACTAAAATGATGAAAGTCGTTTATGACCTTAAAAATGTGTAAAACAGGAAAAAAATCCTAGTAATTAGACTAATAACACTTATTATTTCAACTCTCTGGATGGAGAAATAGAAAGTGAGTGAGAGAGAAGAAAATAGATAAGGGATGGAGCGGAAAGTGAGAGGAAAACAGGAACAGGAACAGGAACCCGAGGAGAAAGTTCAAAAGATTGCACTAACCAACAGGCATAGCGCTGTATTTGTGTGTGTTTCAGACAGTTCTACAAGCAGGAGTGGGAAGAACAAGGTGGTGTGATAAAAGTAATCTTGAAAAGGACTCCTGCCCAAACAAGCCTTTTAAGCGAAGATTCCCCTATTAAAAGTTGTATATATAATTCTATGGGAAGCTAATGCTGTATCTAACATGAGATGCAACCTACAAATGAATGAAATATTTTGGCCACTTTTCCAGACCTCTGTATAACAAAGGGTCTCCTGCTGTTCCCATTATCACATTAGCTTGGACTAGTTCATCTATTCATTATCTATAAACTAAGAGATAATTGGGTCAAAGAAAAAGAAAACAAGTATGTTTTATTGCAGGTCAAATGCCAGATAAGCTCTCATCTTTTAAGTTCTGTTTTTGAAATGTATCCAACAGGTGAGAGCGGGAATTTCTAGGCACTTTTATAGCCCCAAAAACTTCATGAAGGTGGTGGACAAAAAAAATCTCCAACAGACAACTGCAAACAAGATGAAAAATCTCCCTGCCCTGGCTGGCTAGTTAGAGCATTGTCTTGATATGCCAACATCGTAGGTTTCCTTCCCATTTAGGACACATACAAGAATCAACCAATGAATCCATAAAGAAGTGGAACAAAAAAAAAATCAATGTCTCTCTCTCTCTCTTTCTCCCTCTTCCTTCTTTTACCTCCTTAAAATCAATTTAAAAAAGTGATGCAGGAGCTCAAAGACAAATTTGGCCAGCTGAGAATTTTGGCTAGTGGTAGCCCTGTTGATAAATATAATGGAAGGCTATAGCCATAGTTTTCCTAGAATTAATTTTAGCACTTCTAGAGAGAGTTCACACTAAATAGTGAGAGTGTTCCTGGACTGCGACAGAAGCAAATTCTTTAGATGTTTTAATGTCTTTTTTTAAAAAACTATAGTCTAAAACACAAACTTTTCTATAATTTAATGCATTTATTTTTCCCTTTTATATCAGGTTCTAAAATCTCTCTCCCTAAATAGAACTATTTTTGTCCTCTCTCTGGTTGCAGAATAATGTGATATCAGTATCACTCCACCATAGTGGACTCATATTATATAAGATATTTCTCAAATATGAATCTACACTAAGAATTTGCAACTACAGTTAAAGAAAATCTTAGTTTGAAATAATCCTTTGAAAGTAACCATGCAATAATGTCATGAAAAATATGTAGATCTCTAAATCAATCAATGCCTCTAACATTAAAAATAATCTAGCCATGATAGAACCTGAAAAATCATGAATATATAATGTATGTATATGAATAGATGTCTTTTCTATAATAACAAATGAACATGTTAACTATGCTGTTATAAAACACTTAAAGGTAGAAATACATGAATTAATTTAGCATCTCATGAATATTAGATTATATATCCAAAATGTCTTTTATTAGGTTTTATAAGTATTTGGGCCTAATCTACTTAAACATTGCCTAAATAAATTTTTTTAAACCCACCACCCACATCTCAACCACACCATTTTTCTACCATATGCTTAATCTGTGGTTTAGTTTTTCTAAAAATTCAAATCTGATGGAGATAGACCTCCATTAAAAGTCCAGGGCATGTCATTATTCCTCTCAGATCAAGTCCCAATACCTCACTATGGTTTACTTGTTATTAAACAGTTAGTTATTCAAGATACTCCCCAATTTCATCATTCCAGGTTCATCTCTCACCTTATATTCAAGCTCAAGACATCTTGAACTGTCCTTCTATGTTGCTTTAGCTGTAAAACTAAAACCCCTGGGATATCAATTCATGCATATAGACTGTAGTGAGGGTGTAGAGGAGTAGATCTCTATTCACCAGAGTTAAACTGTAGCTTGGGCTTAGCTAGTTTGCAATCTACTGCAAACCTAATATAAATTAAGTGTGTTAATACATACATACACACAGAGAGAAACATATATGCTATTAAGGAAAGAAAACAAGTAATGTGTTACATTTATACAGACTGGACACTAAGTGTACAGGGCCCTATTTCAATTTGCTCACCTTAGTAAAAGCCTGATCACAGAAGGCCCTCAGGGAAAAAAAAATTGTTGAATGAGTGAATATATAAAATTAATGCCCCAAATTGTAGCTCTATGTATGATTCTTTGACTTTCATTTAGTTTATGTTAGCTGACTCCTCAGTGTGTTATGAAATGGCCGTCTTACTATTAATTGTCCTCTTCTCAGTTGGGTTGATTTTACATAACTTCTAAGGGGAAATATGTAAACAAAAAATATATAGGAAAAACCCTGACTGGTGTGGTTCAGTGCCAGCCTGTGAACCAAAGGACCGCCACTTCAATTCCCAGTCAGGGCACATGCCTGGGTTGTGGGCCAGGTCCTCAGTAGGGGGCATACAAGAGGCAACCGCACATTGATATTTTTCTCCCTCTTTCTCCCTCCTCTCCTCTTTCCCTAAAAATAAATAAATAAAATATTTAAAATTGTAGAAAAATTCTAACTATACATATACTTGTTATTTTTCTCAATTTTTATTCTAGTCTTGTAAAATATATGATCAAAAATAACAATGAAGAGGGTGCATTTAGTATTTTTAATATGAAAAAATTACATTGTGTGTGCATGATGGATGAAAGCATGCTAAATATTTTACATAAAATGATATCCTACAAAGCCACAAAGCCACAAAGTATTTTAATGATACATAGTACCTTAAATTATTTCCAATCATAAGAAATTTACTTGACTCAGTACAAGTTCCTTATAGGAAAAGATACCATTTATTTTTTTAGATTCTAAGATGTGCTGTTCATTTTAACCTAATTTAGAGAAGAGGTCCACCAAAAGTTCAAAGATAAAATATTCTTTTTTACTATGAGTTTGTTATACAGCAGGTTAAATCACATTATTATACATATATTTAAGTATGCATTTCTCTCAGAGCAGCTCAGTTATTTCATTGTGTAGGTGTTGCGTCTCTTTGGAAGCAATAACCCATGCCCATGCCTGTTCATCCCTCCTAAATCTACTGGGGTAAGTTTATTATATTTGACTCAACCCATGACCTTTTGGAAGAATGATTAGCATACATCAAGATAATCCCAAGGCCTTTGTCACAGATTTCTCATTCCCTCATTATCAGAGCATATGCTTAACAAACATGTGTTCAATAAACTTTATGAATGAAGGAAAATGGTGATGGTGAGGAGCCTGGGGTCAGACAGAAAATGAACTTGTTACATTGTTAGCTATGTGCCCCTAAGCTTTACTTCTTTCATCTTAAAATGGAGAAAATACTTTGGGTTGTTTAGAGTATTAAAAAAGATAATGGGAACAATGCATAATGTGTCTTAATTATTGAAATAAATAATATATGACTCCTAGTGAAAGTGACACGTAGTAGGTTTCATAAGTCTTTATTATTAATGGTAGTATTATCAACCTCATGTATATATTCAAACAGCCCTTAAGCAATTCCGTTAGTCCCATTTTCTAAACCATTTGTAATGCAAATGCTTTGGAAGAGATGTAGGATCCTGGGATCTGTGAGACAGGCAACATCGGAGGAACCTCTCAGAACACAGCACATAACCAGGCATTAAGGGGGCATTGAACCAAAATTGCTTTGGCTTCAGAATGTTGCTGTGGCTTCTGCCTTTTCTGAATTCCCTGATCATATTCAGGTACCCTTAGCAGGCAATCAGAAATTCCAGAACATCTCTGTCTGTGATCTAAGAGCTACTCAGGCTAGATGTCTCTGTTCAGGTTAAACACAGGAACCAGGTGCTCAGGAGAAGGTTATGCAGCTGAGAGTAAACTTGGCAGCCTGAGTAGGGGGTTGGAGCAAACTAGGTGATCTGCCAAAATCGGGAACTACAGGCAGAACAGGAGTCCTTAGGAAGAAGTACTGATACTGTTTTCTGTGAGCCTCGGGGATATTAACTAACTTTTCCTAGCCGTAGTGTTTCATCTGAAAATGTGTATATCTCCTTAAAGATCTAAAATATTTTCCATTATATGAGAGCAAACCCCAAATCCAACATAGATGATATAAAAGAAAATCATGTGGAAGAAACAAAGAAGCCTGCAGTGCATTCATGCAATAATAACATTCACACTGAATAGGTACAGGGTACATTGATGTGGGAGAGGATTATGGGAAGAGAAACCTGTACAGGAAATCCTTCTGGCTGGTGTAACATGGAAAGACCTGAGAGAAATGTGTCAGAATGCTTTTTACTGCTTTCCTTTAAACAGTAGCTTGGCCTTATTTCTTTGAAATCACCAGAAAAAGAAACTAAGTTGCTCGCAATGCCTAAGGGAACTGTTCGAGAAAGATCTAAAATCTTGCCCATGAGCCTTGAGGAATATATACATTTTTAATCAAGGGTGAGGTGTTCCTAATGTTATTGCTACCTGAATGCCAAGGCATTTAAGTTTTAAAGCAAAAAATCCCTGAAGGCCTGCTGACAGCATCTAGCCCCGCTGCTGATCACTTATATGGATCTAGATCTGGATGGAGGCTTTTTGTATAACACAGCTTATATTGCATCCCATGGGGAAACCCCAGCAAGTAGTCAACAGTGATTAATTGGCTACAAAATGTCATCATCAAGCTTTTTAAATAAAAGGGGGAAATATTTCTTTTTAGGAGGAGAAGCTCTCCTGAAATGAGACAATGCACAGAGGAAGGTGTGCTTCTTGCCGCCTCCCTGATGACCTGGTTTCCCTGCTTTAGAGAAAATTAGAAGGGAGTACAGGTCTGTTCAAACATTTACATACAATCTTGTTTAAAAATTGGTAATACGGAAGTGGTGATTTCCTGACAATGTCTGTAATGTTGTTTCAGTTATGAAAGGAGTGAATACTTAATTAGCAGCACACTGAATTCTTTTTTTTTTTTTGGTATATTTTATTGATTATGCTATTACAGTTATCCCACTTTTTCTCCCCTTTATCACCTCTGCCCTGCACCCCATTCCATCATTCCCAAAACTCTTAGTTCATGTTTATGGGTTGTATATATCAGTTCTTTGGCTTCTTAATTTCCTATACTATTCTTAACCTCTACAGGTCTATTCTTTTTTTCTTGTCAACGTTTTCCCGCCACCACTTTCCCTAACCCCACCCATCCCTACCTCCCACCCTCAATCCTTCCCCCATTTGGCTTTGTCAATGTGACCTTTACGCATGTTCTGTGATGACTTTTGCCCTCCTTTTCCCCTGTTATCCCCTTCCCTCCGCCCCTCAGGTTACTGTCCGCTTGCTTTTTATTTCAATGTTGCTGGTTGTATTTTGCTTGCTTGTTTATTTTGTTGATTAGGTTCCACTTATAGGTGAGATCATATAGTAGTTGTCTTTCACTGCCTGGCTTATTTCACTTAGCATAATGCTCTCCAGTTCCATCCACACTGTCACTAAGGGTAGGAGCTCCTTCTTCCTTTCTGCTACATAGTACTTCATTGCTTAAATGTACTATAGCTTTCTTATCCACTCATTTACCGATGGATACTAGGGTTGCTTCCAATTATAGGCTATTGTAAACTGTGCTGCTATGAACATTGGGGTGGATAGGTTCTTTTGAATTGGTGTTTCAGGATTCTTAGGGTATAATCCTAGCAGTGGAATTGCTGGATCAAAAGGCAGTTCCATTTTTAGTTTTTTGAGGAAATTCCAAACTGCTATCCACAGTGGCGGTACCAGTCTGCATTCCCACCAAGAGCGACTAGGGTTCCCTTTTCTCCACCTCCTCGCCAGGAATTATTGTTTATTGATTTGTTTATGATGGCCATTATGGATGTTGTAAAGTGGAATCTCATTGTGTTTATAATTTTCATCTCTCTGATGGCTGGTGATGCTGAGCATCCTTTCATATGTCTCTGGGCCCTGTGTATGTCCTCCTTGGAGAAGTGTCTGTTCAGGTCCTTTACCTATTTCTTAATTGGGTTGTTTGTCTTCCTAGAGCAGAGTCATTTGAGTTTTTTATATATTTTGTTGGTCAAACCCTTGTCCGAGGTATCATAGGCAGATATATTTTCCCATACAGTTGGTTCCCTTTTCATTTTGCTGACATTTTCTTTAGCTGTGCAGAAGCTTCTTATTTTGATGAAGTCCCATTGCTTTATTCTTTCCTTTGTGTCCCTTGCTCTAGGGGACATATCAGTGAAAATACTGTTGCATGGAATATCTGATATTTTCCTGTGCTCTCCTCTAGGACTTTAATGGTGTTGCAACTTGTATCTAAGTCTTTTATCCATCTTGAGTTTATTTTTGTGTGTGGTGTAAGTTGGTGGTTGAATTTCATTTCTTTGCATATAGCTGTCCAGATCTCCAAACACCATTTGGTGAAGAAGCTGTTTTTACTCCATTTTATGCTTCTGCCCTCTTTCTCAAATAATTGACTGTAGAGACTTGGGTTTACTTCTGGCTCTCTATTCTGTTCCACTGATCTATGTGTCTATGTCAGTACCAGACTAATTTGATTACAGTGGCCTCATAATATAATTTGATGTCAGGTACTGTGATCTCTCCTACTTCTTTCTTCTCCTGTTCTTCTTTCTCAAAATTGCTGAAGCTACTTAGGGTCATTTATGATTCCATATAAATTTTTGAAATCTTTGCTCTGTATCTGTGAAATATGTCATTGGCGTTTTAATAGGGATTGCGTTGAATCTATAAATTGCTCTGGGTACTATGGGCATTTTGATGAGGTTAATTCTTCCAATTCATGAACACGGTATATGCTTCCATTTATTTGTGTCTTCCTTAATTTCTTTCTTCAATGTTGTGTAGTTTTCTGAGTACAGGTTTTTAACCTTCTTGGTTAAGTTTATTCCTCATTACTTTATTTTTCTTGTTGCTATAGTAAATGTGATTTTTTTCACTGATTTCTGATTTTGATATTTCATTGTTTGTATACAAAAATGCCTTTGGTTTCTGAATATTGACTTTATATCCTACTGTTTTGCCCAGTTCACATATTAGGTCAAGTACTGTTTTAGTGGAGTCTATAGAGTTTTTTTTATGTATACTATCATGTCATCTGCAAACAATGACATTTTTACTTCCTCCTTTCCTATTTGGATGCCTTTTATTTCTTTTTCTTGTCTGATCACTGTGGCTAGGACCTCCAATGCTGTGTTGAATAGAAGTGGTGAAAGCAGACATCCTTGTCTTGCTCCCGATCTTAGTGGGAAAGCTATTAGTTTCTGCCCATTAGTATAATTTTGGATGTAGGTTTCTCATATATTGCCTTTACTGTGTTGAGGTATGACCCCTTTATTACTTCTTTGCTGAGGGTTTTTATCATAAATGGGCACTGTACCTTATGAAATATTTTTTTGTATCTATTGATATGATCATGTGATTTTTGTCTTTCCTTTTGTTTACATGATGTATTATGTTTATTGATTTGCAAATATCATATCATCCTTGCATCCCTGGGTGGAATCCCATTTGATCATGCTATATGATCTTTTTAATGTATTGCTGGATGCAGTACGCCAATATTTTGTTGAGGATTTTAGCATCTATGTTCTTCAGCAACATTGGTCTGTAATTTTCCTTCTTTGTTGTATCTTTAACTGGTTTGAGGATTAAGGTTTGGGGATTAAGATGATGCTGGCCTCATAGAAAGAGTTTGGGAGTCTTTCCTCTTCTTGGATTTTTTGGAATAGTCTGAGAAGGATAGGGGTTAGCTCTTCCTGAAATGTTTTGTAAAATTCTCCTGTGAAACCATCTTGTCCAGGGCTTTTGTGGGCCAGGAGTTTTTTGATTACTGTTTCAATTTCACCAGTTGTTACCAGTCTGTTCAGGCTTTCTGTTTCTTCTTCATTCAATTTTGGAAGATTATATTTTTCTATAAATTTGTCCATTTCACCCAGGTTTTCAAATTTCTTGCCATATAGCTTCTTGGCATAATAGTTTCTTACAATCCTTTGTGTTTCTGTGGTATCAGTTGTAATTTCTCCTCTTTCATTTCTGATTTTATTTATTTGGGTCCTCTCCCATTTTTTCTTGATGAGTCTGCTTAAAGCCTTGTCAATTTTGCTTATCTTTTCAAAGAACTAGCTCCTCGATTTATTGTTCCTTTAAATTCTTCTTTTAGTCTTTAGGTCATTCAGTTCTGCTCTGATCTTGATTATTTCTTTCCTTCTGCTCACTCTGGACTTTGTTCATTATTGTTTCTCCAGTTCTTGTAGATGTAGAGTTAGGTAGTTAATTTGAGATGTTTTTATCTTTTTTAGGCAGGCCTGTATTGCTATGAACTTTCCACTGAGAAGTGCCTTCTTCGTGTCCCATAGGTTTTGAGCTGTTATATGTTCAGTTTCATTTGTTTCCAGATACTTTTTGATTTCTTCTTTGATCTCATTATTGACCATTCATTGTTTAATAGCATGCTATTCATTGGCCATGAATTTGAATGTTTTTGAATTTTTCCTTGATCTTGGTTTCCAGTTTTAAGCTCTTGTAGTCTGAGAAAATGCTTGATATGATTTCAATTTTCTTGCATATGTTGAGGCTAGTTTTGTGTCCTATCATTTGGTCTATCTTTGGAAATATTCCATGTGCATTTGAAAAGAATGTGTATTTTGCCTCTTTGGGATGAACAGTTCTATATATATCAGTTAGGTCCATTTGATCTAATGCACCATTCAGTTCCACAATATCCTTGCTGATATTTTGTTTTGATGATCTATCCATTGTTGACAGTGGGGTATTAAAATCCTCTCCTATTAAGTGTGTTGCTATCTATATCTTTCTTGAAGTCCTCTAGGACTGTCCTTATACATTTCTGTCCTCCTATTTTGGGAGCATATAGGTTTACAATGTTTATGTCTTCTTGATTGATTCTTCCTTTGAGTATTATTAGGTGTCCTTATGGATCTCTTTTTATGGGCTTTGTTTTGAAGTCTATGTTGTCTCAAATAAGTATCGCTACCCTGGCTTTTATTTCCTGTCCATTTGCTTCAAATATTTTTTCCAAACCTTTACTTTCAGTCTGTGTATGTCTTTTGTTCTGAGGTGGGTCTCTTGTAGGCAGCATATGTGCAGTCATGTTTTCTTATCCTTTCAGCTACTCTATGTCTTTTAACTGGAACATTTAATGCATTTATGTTTAAAGTTATCATTGATGGGTACTTAATCCTTTTTTTCCCTTTGTACTTGTGTTTCTCCCTCTCTCATTGTTTTTCTTCATCTTCTTAAAGCAGTCCCTTTAGCATGTCTTGCAATGCTGATTTGGTAGAGGTATATTCTGTAAGCCTTCTTTTGTCTGGGAAACTCCTTATTTTGCCTTCCATTTTAAGTGACAGCCTTGCTGGGTACAGTAGTCTTGGTTTCAGGCCTTTGCTTTTCATTGCTCAGAATATTTCTTGCCATTCCCTTCTGGCTTGTAGTGTTTCTGCGGAGAAGTCAGCTGCTAGCCTTATCGGGGATCCCTTGTATGTTACTTCCTGTTTCTCCCTTGACACCTTTAAGATTCTTTCTTTGTCCTTGATATCTGCCATTTTAATTATGATGTGTCTTGGAGTGGGTCTCTTCAGGTACCTCTTGATTGGATCCTCTGTGCTTCCTGGACTTGTATGCCTTTTTCTTTCCTCAAACTAGGGAAGTTTCCCATCATTACTTTTTCAAACAGTTCTTCTACCCCTTGCTCCTCTCCTTCTTCTTCTTTTATTCCTATTATATGGAAAATATTACTTTTCATGTTGTTCTGCATTTCCCTGAACCCCTCTTCCTTTTTTTGAACTTTTTTTCATTTTCTTGCTCTTTCTGGGAGTTTTTTCTACCATGTCATCCAGTTTGCTGATTTGATCCTTTGCTTCATCTAGCCTGTTTTTGATTTCTTCTATTATTTACTTCAATTCAGGAAATTGTATTCTTCATTTCCTCTTGGTTCTTGTTGATAGTTTCTATGTCCTTTTTCATGCTAATATATCTTGTAGTAAGTTCCTTGTAGTTTCCCTGCAGTTTCTTGTAATTCTCACTGAGCTCACTGAGTTCATTGAGCTTCCTTATAACCATTGTTTTGAAGTCAATATCTGATAGTTTACGTGCCTCTATTTCATTTAATAGTCTTTCTGAATATTCCATCTTTCCTTTTGATTGGGTGTTGTTTCTTTGTCTTCCCATTATTTGGTTGCCTGAGCAAAACCACAAAGCTCTGGAATTAAACCTACTACTGCAAAAGTAACTCCACCCTGCAATCCCACTATCAACAGAAAGTGAACCAGTATTAATAAGGCTATAGATTAGGACTATTATAAGAAAGGAGAGAGATAAATGATAGTATAAAATCTAGTGACTTAATATGCACCAGCTTGAAGGACAAGAAATGAATGTTAAAAAGATATGTAGTAAAGAAAATTTCGCAAATCATGGAGAAGACCACAGTGGATATTGTCTCAGTAGCCTCTAGTATTTACCGCTGTTTTTTACTTCTGGATCCACCTTTGGTGATGTCAGATGTTGCCCCCGTCTGACTCTAGACAGCCTTTTGGAGGCTTCCAGGGATCTATTGCCTGTGGCTGTCTCCTTCAGTTGTTAATCTAGTCGCTCTGTGCTCAGCAGTCAGGCTTAAGCACCATAGGGTGGAGCAAAATCTTTCCTGGCGTCAGGACCAATGTTTCCCCTCAGACTGCTGCCGCTCAGAGGGGAGTGGCCTGTGTGAGCTCAGTGGCTGCTGGCTTACTGGGGATGATTCAGCACCAGGATCCTAGAGACTACTCTCTCAGTTCTCTCCCCAAAGTCTCCAGCCCCAGTTTCTCCTCAGGTGTGTCAAGTCCACTCTGTCCCCCCTTTGCAGGGATCTACTGTCTGTGGCTGCCACCCTGCACTCAGCAATGAGGCTTAAGCACCACAGGGCCAGGACAGAGTCCCTCCTAGGGGCGGGGCTATTGTTTCTTCCCAGACTGCTTCCACTCAGGGGAGTGGTCTGCCTGAGCAAGATGGCTGCTGCTGCGTGGGGGATGACTCAGCACTGGGATCCCTGCAGATGCTTTCTCAGTTCTCTACCCAAAGCCTCCGTCCCCAGTATCTCCTCAGGTGTCTAGCCCACACTGCCCCCGCCTTTGCTGGAGCCCAGGGTAAGTGGATGCAGATGAAAATTTATGTGTTGGCCCTTTAATTGGCTCTTTCAGTCTCCAGCTGCTGGTCTCTGGCAGACTGCAACCCTGCCAGCTTTCCATAGCTGGCTCTTCTCTCTGTACTTTTTGGGCTCTGGTGCTATAGATTGGGGATCTCCACTTATGGTTTAGATCCCACTCTTCTCAGGGGCATCCAACTGGCCACTTAAATATCCCTGTGGCGCTGCTGCCTGAGGGTGCCCAGCCAGCCTTTTCATGTCTCTGCCCCACTCCTCACCTGTCAGGTTGTGCTGAACTGATTCTTCTGTCTGTTCGATGTTATAAGGCTTCTTTCTTGCTGTTATTCAGTTGTTTGTTCCTAGTGATTTCTCTATACTTTAGTTGTAATTCTAGATTGGTCCTGGGAGGAGGTCAGCGTGACCTCCATTCACTCCTCCACCATCTTCAGCACTCTCAATTCTATAGAGGAAGACCGAAACTATATATTTTAAGCCAGTAATTATGCTATATATTTGTGGGAGGCATCCAAGTACTACCCACATGACCTCAATGATTTCCTTTTAATATGATGTACTCATGAAAACATTTTAGAACAAATTGGCACCTTGTTTATGATTAGTGAAACATGTCTACTAGTGATTAGCTGGTTTCAGAAAAGACTACATCGCTAGTTTAATGCTTCCCATATGGCTGAAAGATGGCTGTTTCTGTCAAGATTACCTGGTTTAGGTAATTAAGTTATTGCCATCCTATTTTGTTCATGTGATTTTTATGCATATTAATTTTGAATCTAGATTTCCTCCAACACCCAGCTAAAATAATCAAATAATCTAGTTCTACAAAAGGTTACATTGGAAATGGAGAGGATAAATCTCAAAATATTTATTCAGTGTTATAAAACAGATGAATGTCTCCTTCAATTCAGAAAATACTTTAAACCCTGTAACCCTTATCTTCCTCTCTATGAAATGGGATATTAACACATAATACAGGATTGCCATTTGGATTATATGAAATCATGCTTTGTATTTGAGGCAATAACCATAATCTCTGTCATAAATAGTCGTTCACATACAAACAGTAGCTGATATTATTGTTATTAATGAGATTAGTTAGACTTATGCTATTCTTTTCTTCCTCCTCTTTTTCTCTTTTGACTTTACTACATTCTTCATATTAGAAATGTCCTTGACTATGAATGTACAAGGATGTAGAGGAAAAAGATATTACTTACTTTCTGAAAAAAAAATTCACTCACCACTGAGACAGGGCATGTCTGTGATTAAAAGGACTGAAAATCACACTGGCACATTTGATATTAAATTATGTAAAATTTACATTTTCAGATATAAGGATACAAGGAAAAGGAACTATATAGATAAAATACAGAATTGCAAGTAATTACTTCACTTAGAATAAGATGAAGTACGTGATCCCATGAAGTCAGACTCCCCAAAGAGCATGGTTAACTAAGAGATTATAGCTCATTTTTCCATAAACTTCCACTTTTAAGATATTATAAGTTTAATCATTTTTATAGTAATGAAGAGGTATTTTAATAGTCTCCACTTTAGAGACTTAAACAAAATAATTTAATTTCTTCAAATTTTGCTCTAAACTGTCAGTTGTATATTTTCCTTACTAATCTTTAAAAAGTATACATTTCAGGATTTTCATACTGATTATTTCTCAATAAAGTGCATCTTAATAGTCTGCATGAATTTTCCATAATTTTCCACTGTTTATGGTTCATGAATCTTATTCTCTCACTTACATGTGATTTTTTTATAGTTAAATTTAACTAAATGAACTATAAAATAGTTAAATATCATGTGCTAGAAGTTAACCAGACTTAGATTCAGTGTTTCTTCAGGATTGTTACTGAACCCCAACATTTGAGTGCACCCTCCCATGAGCACTGGCTAAAAGAGATGCAGGAGCAGGAGTTGGCAGTGAAGAGGGAAGTAGTTTATTAGTAGAGGATTGGCCAATCTGGAGAATGGGCAAGTTCTTCCTCTGAAAAACCCTATTCCCAGTGGCATACAGGTTACAGATTATATAGGGCAAAATCACAAGACATCGTGTGGGCTAGAGGTTCAGAGCTGTGTTAGAAACAGATTGATCTGAGGTGAGGTAAGGGTAATAGATCATTTCTTCAGGTCTTGAGGACAGCTCACAGCTCCGCCTTTGTATCCCTTTGTTTGGTTTCATGGAAAAGTAACCAGGGAGTCATTTCACTTTAGTGCTCAGGGGCTGAAATGTACGTTAGGTCAAGATGTTACCTTTAGCTTGCCAGAGGTCCAGACCTTGTGACCCTGAGACAGGTCCAGGCTATTGTCTTCTGAGGGTTATTAACCCTCCAGGGTTAATTACTGTCAGAGTGAAAGGCTAGATCTATGAGGTGGGGATAGAGAAAGGAAAAGAAACTGATTTCTAAAGCTATAGTTACAAAACAGGAGGACCCTTAGTCACAAGATCTAAGAAACACTTGTATATGAATAAATTCTACAAATCTTTTTTAAAAAGTCTTCAGTAAATAAACTACATGCTTGATCAATTTCTGAACGCTCATTTTTTCTGACTAAAAATAATTTTATATACATCGTTGAGTTTCATTTTTGCCATGGTGTTGCAAAATACATAGTGCTTTCTTCTTAGTATTGTGCTCTTTAACAGTAAAGTTTGTATTATCTCAAATTAAAAACAAATAAATTATTTTAGACCAAGTTTAAAATAACAAAGTGAAGTTCTTTGACACTTACAGACTCCCCTCTGAAGTGCTGCTCACTTTAAGAATGTTTTTTATGTAAAACATAAATTTTATTGCTTTCGTGGGAGCTAAAAATACTTTTCCTTTCACCTTTTAATTTCTTTTAGCTGGGCTAATAATCAGATTAATAAAGACAGATTAACAGCAGAAACTTTATTATTAAACATCCAAAGTTTATTACAGACGTATGTACTGGGGGGTGTCAAGATATGAGACCCAAAACACATGGGGTATTTGAGGTTTATATGTCATTGTGGACAAAGGAGAAATGGAGCAGAGGTCTGAGATTTCAAAAGAAAGAGGTACTTTACAGATACCTGAGGAAGAGCGGAATACGTATGTCAGGTAAATTCTTGTTAGGCAAGCCAGAAACAATGGGATGGGAAAGGGGTGGAAGTGGTAAAGGGGTGGGGTCTAGCTACCAAGTTCCTGTCTGGAGTGTGCCTATCTATGGTCCTTAATTCAAATTAGTCTCAGGTGAATATGCTCTGATTCCCTTCCTCGAGCAGGCTGATCCGCCTGAGTAGGCAGGACAGGGGTTTGGGGTCATCAGTTCTGAGCCTTTTCTTTCTTAATAACCAGCTTAAAATCAACATCACAAAAGGCATGTATCTGGGTTGGCAAAAGTTTGGTCCCCTTCACTTTTACAGGTGAAAGAGTAACAAATTCAAGCTAATCAATAAATAATTATAAATTCATCGAGACTTAAGAGAGCAAATCTCACTAAATATTTTCAAAGAATCGAAAATAAGATAAAACATAACATTTCATTATATTATCCCAGTGGCAAATCAGGGAATCTGATGACTAATGAGTTTGAGTATATCTTTACTGTCATCTATGGCAAATAGAAAGAACCATTTAACCAACGGCTTATCAAGTATAAACAATCTCACATAAATCTAGGAATAAGAGAAAGCCCTCTACTTCTACTACGTGTAACAAATTGCTTTTTACCAATAAATATGGTAAACAGGAATTCATCACTACAGATGCATTTATATTTTCTTGTCTAAGTATTGTCAGTGCAAGAAATGTCCAAGGCTATAGAGACTTTTTATGAGTTTATTTGAGCCAAACTGACAGTTGCCGGGAAGCAAAATCTCAACAAATTGAGAAAATGCTCCTGAGACTGACAGTTTTGTAGCTTATTTTATTATAGATTAGAATCAAAGGAAGAAATTTAAGGAGGGTTACACTAAATCCCTTGGTGGTAGATTAAGGGGGTAGGAGAAAGCAAAGCGGGAGATTTCTGGGACTGAATAAAAAGTAGAACTGAGAGACCCATACTACTGTTACGTTGATTGATACGGGGCAGTTAATAATTAATATTTACAGCACATAGAGATGGTGGTATTTGGGACAAAAGATAACAATGAGGGCCTCTGAGGTCTCCTACCCTGGTGCTGGAGGTTATGCCCTGATAGGCCTGGACAAGAGTACTCTGACATTTCAAAGGTATATTATTTTAGATACAAAAGACAATAAACAGGCTCACTTGAGGTAAAAACTGACCTTCGTCAAGGAAGCTACAGGCCTGTAACCGAATGCAGGTCCAGCTGCCTGCCACGAGGAATGCCAGTACTGGCAAGGTAGGTGCTATGGAAAGGAAAGTGGTTCATCCAGACGCTGCCCACCTGGAAGACGGAGGACTCAGGTCTCGAAACCCATCTCCACATCTCAGTGGAAGCAGACATTTTTATAGGGAGGGGGAGAACAGAACAAAGATCAAGGGAAGGGGGTGAAAATTCTCTGTGTGCAGACTAGTACGGTCCGTTTCGGTGAGGCAAGTGACAATGGTCCAGTGAGTGTCATCCTGGTTTAGTCATCTTGGATTCACATGATCTTGACTTGTCATCTTGTCGTCACATCTTCCTGGCTCCACAGTTGAAGGTCAGCAAATCTCCAGAAGGTGGGATATTTGAAGGTCGGAGTCTGTATCTTCTGAAATCAGTTCCTAGGATTCCTAAACAAACATGCTGTTTATCTATAAGCGACGTATTAACCAGAGTCAGCACTTAAATGATGTCAAAAGAATGGTGAGGTGGGTTACAATTTCTCACTGTTAACAGGCCGAGGGTGTGACTACACACCATATCCTCCTTTTATTTTAGGAATTTTCGTGTTCAGACCATCCTACATGGTTACTTTTGGTCTCTGAGATTTTACGGCCTGCCATGTTGGCCTTCCTTGAGCTTGTCAGGTGTAGTATGTGGCCCTATGTTCATCCACTGTACACATTCATATCAATAAGTAACTTGAAGTTATCGCCACCATCATAATACCTAGGCCAAATTGACTGTCCTTGATGAGAATAGCATTGTATTTGAACCTTTATATCCATCTATCTTGACAATGCTTGTATGTTGCTAAGAACGGATTTCTAGAAGTATCTGATAGCCTATTACAAATCAGGATAACTGTATAAAATAATGGAATTTAGAGGCAAAGAATGCCTGGGGTACTATTATTTCACATTTTTTATTTTATTAATGATGGAACTATGGCCTGCATATATGATAGAGATTTTCAGAGTAAAATGTCTAGAAAATGACAGATGCTAGAGTTCAGTTTTTCTGATGCGTGGGTCTGTTTTTCTCTTCAATACACTTTTCTCAATTATGCTGATGTACAAGAAACTCACAGTATGCATCTGTGACATTGTGATATACTAAGAAATACATAGTTGATCTTTCTCCCTGTTTCTGGCACAGAGTTCCTAAACCCTCAGGTTTTCCTAAGTAATGAGAGCCACAGGCAGGTATCTTTGGTATGTTAATAAGGTGACATTCAGAAAGCATGTAAAGGGAGGGGCTAGTTGCCAGGAGAACCAACAATGTGATTAATGGGTTAGAACTTTCAGTAACCCCCCTCCCCACCTGGCCCAACCTCTGGGGAGAGAAGAGGGACTGGGAGTTAAATCAATTGCTTATGGCCAATGATTTAAATAATCATGCCAATGTAACGAAGCCACCATAAAAACTCGAAAGGACTGGATTCGGACAGCTTCTGAGTTGCTGAACACTTAGAGGTGCTGACAGACTGGCATTCCCAGAGAGTCCTTCCCACATACCTTGTCCCATGTATCTCTTCCTCCTGGAAGTTCATCTCTACACTTTATCATATGCTTTTAAAACAGTCTAGTAAATGTGTTCCCCTGTGTTTTATGAGCTGCTGCATCGAAGTAAAAGAATCCAATGAGGAGGTGGTGGGAACCTCCCATCTGTAGCTGGTTAGTCCAAAGCATAGGCAATAACCTGATTTTGTAACTGGCAACTGCTGTGAGGTGAGGGGGTTGGGGGTGGGGGCAGTCTTAAAGTACTGAACTCAACCTGTGGAATCTGATGCTATCTCCAGGTAGACAAAAGTCAGAATAGAGTTAAATTGTAAGACACCTAGCTGGCGCCTCAGAGAGTTGCTTGGTGTGGGGAAAACCCTCCACACGTTGGTAACCAGAAGCATCAGCATTGAAGCACCGTGTGTGAGGGTGGTGGTAGTGAGAGAACCACAGGTAAGAATCACTCAGGAGATCGAGTGAACCGAGGTGTTTCTCCTACAACAGCTTGGAAAAACTGAGGGTATTCCTTTACAACATCTGTCCTACTATATTTGTCATTTGTCATGTTTATATTTGTGTAAAGAGGAATAAGCATTCTTATTCCTTAGTAAGAATCACTATGGTGGGCAACATTAAAGATGAGTAATTCTCAAAGATGCCTGGGGATGGAGACACACGCAAGGGGAAGTGGGCACCAAGATTAGCTTCTGTCGTGACGACCCTAATGTGGTTTTTCAGTAACTACTAGGTTACCCAAATCATTCAGTTTGGATGAAGTATGAGACAAACTCAAAATAGTTTGACAATGAATGCTTCTGCAAATATCCTGATAGGTGAATAGAGGTACAAATTTATTTTAGTATAAAACGTACCATGAATTGCTCACTTTGTTACTTCCACTCAGAAATTCAGAGGTTTTACTTAACCTCAATGACCTTTTATCTGCATTTTCTTCTTACTACACCAAAAATTTGACTTCTCAGTGACCCCATGGTAATAATGGCTCATTCACTTCTTCCCACAATAAACACATAGCAGCACCAGTGTCAAAATACAAACACTACCACCAACAAAAGAATTCATGAAAAGAGTTAAAGGTTGTTCCTTCTGTTATATTTATCCATAGGGCCTATTCTACCAGGGATGCATGATGAAATCATTGTATCTTAATGTCTTCAACATGAAATAGTTTCCTCTGTGGTTACAACACTAAATTAATACTCAGGATCATTTGTTTAATATCACTTTCAATATTTAGGGACTACTTTTAGGTAATTTTGTTATATAAATATGTAAAACATTTACAGGATCCTGACATCAAATCTATAAAACAAGTATTTTTAGGGAATGTTAGTTTCCATCCGTGTCCCCTCAAGCCTGGATTTTTTCTTCCCCTTCAAGGTGACCATTATTTTTAATTTATTTTTTTATTTGTTTCTCTATTAAAAATAAGGAAATATGTATATGTAGTCATATCCTTTTCCTTCTTTTAAACAGTTGTATATTATATGCACTTTTCTCTTTTTTATAATTTAATATATTCTAGCACACTCATTCAGTGGCAGTATATAGAAAGATTCCTTGTTGTTTCACTAAATCAGAGCTTTATTGAGATAATATTCACATTATATAAAACTCATCCCTTTATAATATATGCTTCAGTGTCCTTTAGTGTATACTGAGTTGTGCAACCATCACCACTATCTACCCTCAGAGTATTTTTATCACCCCAAAAAGAAACCCCGTATTCATTGACTGTTATTTCCTATTTCCCCATTACTCCTGCCCCTGGTAACAAGCAGTCTGCTATCTGTCTCTATGAATTTTTTCCATTTTGAGTACTTAATATAAATTGAGTATGATACATTATGTTATCACTTTCTTTAATTTAGTGTAACCTTTTCAAGGTTCTTCTGTGTTGTAGCGTGCATAAGTACTTCATTCCTTTTTATTTCCAAATAATATTCCATGTTTGCTTATATTACATTTTGTTTATCCACTAATCACTGGATAGACATTTATGTTGTCTCCAATTTTCAGTTATTTTGAATAATGCTGCTGCTACATTCATGTAGAAGTTTATGTGTGGACATATGTGTTCAATTTTCTAGGTTATCTTCAGGAGTGGAATTGCTGGATCACATGCTACCTGTATGTTTAACATTTTGAGGAACTACTGAATACTTTTTCCAAAATGGTTGCACAATTTTACAATATATAAGGATTCAATTTCTTTTCATTCTTACTAATGTTTATTATATTACCTGTCTTTTTTGTTTATTAGTCATCCTAGTGGGTGCCTGGTGGTAACTCAATGTGGTTTTTAACTTACATTTAGCTAATGATTAAAGATATTGAGTATCTTTTCTTGTGCTGTTTGGCTGTTTTGTATATTCTTTGGAGAACTGTCTATACAAATCTTTTGATTATTTTTAAGTGAGTCTTCATTTTATCATTGAGTTGTTAGATTTCTTTGTATGTCCTGGGTACTATGCCTTTGTTAGATACTTTATTTGAAAATATTTTCCCCTATAAATCTTCACTTTTTAAAAAAGATTTTATTTATTTTTAGATACAAGGGAGGGAGAAAGGAAGGGAGAGAAACATCAACGTGAGGTTGCCTCTCCCATGACCCCTACTGGGGACCTGGTCCCCAACCCGGGCATGTGCCCTGAGTGGAAATTGAACCAGTGACCCTTTGGTTTGCAGGCTGGCACTCAATACAGTGAGTCACACCAGCCACGGCTTTTTTCACTTTCTTGATAGAGTTTGATAGCTTTAACTTTTATATTTAGCTCTGTTATCATTTTGGAGATACTTTTATTGTATTGTATAAACTAGGGGCACACAATTTCATTCTTTTGCATGTGGATATCCAGCCGACCCACCACCATTTCTTAAAAGACTATTCTTTAATAGTGTTTGAAAAGCTTACTTAGCCTAAGAAGACAACCTAAGAGATATCCTGAAATGTCCCTGGTGAAATCAGAACTAAATCTGTTACTGAACGTAGATTGACCTTACAAAATACTTATTTCTGATTCATATTATTAAAGAAACAATACCCTTGCGGTTAAATAAGACAATAGCTACACATGCAAGAAGGCTTTACTAAAATATCTATTGAATACATTATTACCAGATAAGGCAGCTTAAGTAAATTTGCTTAAAATATATCTAATTATACAGATGTAACTACATACTTTTTCAGAAATTGCAGAACACCTTTAAAAACAAGCACACTATGTTTTTTCTAAAGCCACCTTGATGAGTGAAATGCACATTGCACAGAAGATTGTAGCATAAAAATATAAAACAAACATGATATCCATTTGCCATCTGGTGTGTGGTAAATATATTGTTGTTTCCCCTTTTCAGAAGCCCTAAATGAATTTCATAATTGCCTCATTATCTGCAATATGTGATACCTCCGTGGCCATTCCAGTGATGATAACACATGGCTTTTTTTAATCAAAAACAAATAACGAAATGAAGTGATAGGTGAAACCACATAATGAACTTATACACATCTATATGTAAAGAAAGATGTCTCTTGAAATAACACCGTTCTTAGTCTTCAGTGCAGTTTTCAGAAATGTAACTAATGGTATCTACTTCAAACCTACAAAGCATACTTTGCTAAAAATCAGAGACAGAGCAGAGTTTAACAATAAAGGGATATTTCTCCAATGCATTCTTCCTCTATCTGTTAGCCTCACTTCCACTCTCCTGTCTTTTAGAATGGATATATAAGTGCATAATAAAATGCAGACATTGTTCAGCGAGCCACTTTAGCATTATATTTTCCTTGCTTTGTTATAGCCAATAACTAAATATATAATTTCCATCATCACATATGCTTACCAAGAACTTTATATATAGCATACTAACTCTCTAACAGATAGATATAGATCCTGCTTTGGTACTTGGAGTCACATGTATTCTCAATAAAAACATTTTGATCAACCCCTTGTTTGTTTAGTTCTGATTTTATTAGGAGTCTTTTTAGTTAGTAAACATTTTAACAGCAGGTGGACTGTATGAAATGTGCACATGAATCTTGAGTGAACCCATAATGAGAATTTCTTCCACATTGACCATGTAAACAGAGTTCTAGAATGATGAAGTAGGAATTTATATGCATTCACCGAGGCCGGGATGTATTATTTGTTTATTTTTAGTATAATTTGCGTGCATCCATCTGGGACCTTGGGATGAAGACACTTTGTTTTGATCCAGTTTTCTCCTTTATTCCTCACTGATTTCATCATATTTTACTAGTTTTCTTCTCTCTCCTAATTGTTTTCTTTTTAAAATTCCCTGCTATTCCCCTGAGTCTTGTACAATATCACATTATACTTTTTTTAGAGAAATTCGTTTCCTAGTAGATATTCATGGCTCTAGTTTCTCTAATGAAGAGAGTAAAGGAAAAAGGATCATGTCTTTAGAAAGTTTCTGTTTTAAGTAGGAGAAAAGAAGGCACTTGAAAAAGAAAGGTAAAAAAAACAGAGAGGGGCAAATATTTTCAAAGAAAAAACACATGAACATACATACATACATACATAAAGTACACAAATCATAACTGCAGCTCAATGAATTTTTACAGAGTAAGCACAACCATATCTCTAATACCTGGATCAAGAGATAAGTACTAGTACAACTTTTGAAACCCTGTCAAACTATATATATTTATGTAAAATTATTGTTTTATGTCTGCCATTTTCTGCTCAGCTTTATATTTTTGAGATTTTCAGTATTACTATGTGAAGTTGTAGTTTATTTATTTTCATTTATGAACAGTATTTCATGGACAGATATACCACACTTTATTTATACAGTGCACTACTGTTGGGCATTTTTGAATTGTTAACTGTTTTTAGATATTAGTAATAGGTTTACTATAGATATATATTTTTGCGAGAAAAATCTATATACTGATTTCTATTGGGATATATATTTACCTTGAGTGAAATGTTTACGTCATGAAGCACAATGGGTTTCACAAACATGCCAAACAATTTTCCAAAGTGGTTGTAATAGCACATGAGGGTTCAGATTTCATCATAGCATAGATAACTTTAGCTATCTTCTATATTTTTACGTTAGCCATTCTGGTGGATGTATATTGGTATCTCACCGTGCATTGACATGCTATTGTGACTTTACATTTCATTTCCTTATGAGTAATATATTTGATTATTTTTATTGTTTATTAATCATTTGGATAGTCACTTATGTAAAGTGTCTATTGTAAAGGTAGCTTATTTTCTCTTGAAACATCTTTATTTTTATTGTTTTGTAAGAACTGTTTAAATGTTCTGAATATGAGTCTTTGCGGGATATATATTGTAACTCTCACTGTGTAGCTTGCATTGTTTAAAATGACAAATAATCAATTAAAAAGTAGGAATAGACATGAACCAAACAAACAAATGAGCAAAATAGAACCAGGGATGTGGAAATAAGGAACAAACTGACAGTGATCAGAGGGGAGGGGGAAGAGGGAAAATGGGGGAAGGAAGGAGAAGGGTCTAGTCAAGGAATAAAAAAAAGTAAAAAAAAAGGCACACAAGTAGCCAATAATACATGAAAGATTACTCAACATCAGTAATCATTAAGGAAATGAAAATCAAAACGAACATCAAAACACTGAATACTTAGATGCCTGAAAAAAAGATAAATATGTTGAGGGCATTTTGAAATTGGAATAGTCATACATTGCTGGTGATGTTTATAATGGTAAAGCTGCTTTATAAAACAATTTTGCAGTTTCTTACAATATTAAGCACAGTTACCTACTTTTTCCAGCAAAATTTTACTCCTCGGTATACGAGGTCTGTCTGGAAAAAGGCAAACCATTGTTAATGTAATGAGAACAGTTTGCGCAACATTGATGTAACCTGGAACATAAGAGAGTGGACTGGAATGTGCATGCATGAACAATGATGACTTCACTGTACTAGTCAGTGGAGGTGGTAGACACAACTGAGTGAGAAAGTACATACTCTGCAGTCATCACATTCAAAACAACTGAGAGAGTAGAGCAACGAATCTGCATCCAATTTTGCATTAAGCTTGAACATTCTTGTGCGGAAACTATTCAGATGACACAGAAAGTCACAGCAATGGGTGACTAGTGATTGGCAGCTTTATCATGACAATGTGTCAGCTCATGCATCACAACTCATGCAGAGTGTCTTGGCTAAACTCTAATCACCCAGGTGAGTCCGTACCCCTACAGGCCAAATTTGGTGCTCTGTGACTCTGGTTTTTCCCAAAACTAAAATCACCCTTGAAAGGGAAGAGATTTCAGACCATCAATGAGATTCAGGAAAATACGAAGGGGCAGCTGATGATGAATGGGAGAGCTGCATGAGGTCCCAAGATGCCTACTTTGAAGGGCATTGAGCCATGATTGTCCTATGTCAATGTTTCTTATATCTTGTATCTTCTTCAGTAAATGTCTCTATTTTTCATAGTACATGATGGATACTTTCTGGACAGACTTTATATGAACCAGAGAGAAGTGAGAGCATATGTCCCACAAAAATTTGTTCATGACTATTTATAGCAGCATTATTCATTAGAGTCAAGATGTGGAAACAACCCAAATGTCTATCAAGTGATGAACATTAAATTCAATGTGGAATAGCAATAATATTTGAAAACAACAAAGTATAAAGTGCTGGTACATGCTAAAATATGTATGGGCCTTGAAAACTTTATGCTAATTGAAAGGGGGAAGTCATTAAAGACCATATTTGTATGATTTTATTTATTTTTTAAGACTTTATTATTTTTAGAGAGAGCAGAAGGGAGGGAGAGAGGGAGAGAAGCATCAGTGTGTGTTTGCCTCTCGTGTGTGCCCTACTGGAGACCTGGACCACAACCCAGGCATGTGCCCTGACTGGGAATCCAATCAGCAACCCTTTGGTTTGCAGGCCAGTGCCCAATCCACTGAGGCACACCAGCCAGGGCAATGTATGATTTTATTTATATGAAATATTCAGAATAGGTAAATTCACAGAAACAACATAGATTAGTGACTACCAAGCACATTAGGAATGAGAACAGTGGAGGTGACTTCTAGTGAATATGGTTTTGTTTTTTTTTTGAGGGATGATAGAAATGCTCTCATGTTATAGAGTTGTGATGATTTTTAAATTATCTGAATAAACTAAATAATACTAAATCATACAGTTTTAAAAGGTGAATCTATGATATGTGTATTATATCTCAAAACCTACTTAAAATAACAACTGGAAATAACCTAAATACCATCAATGGGAAAATGAATAATTATGATAACTATATAATGGGTCATTTAAAAATAAATATGCTGGAGTTTTGTACACTAACAGCAATGAATTGCAAAACAGAATATTTAGTGGACAAAGCAAGTTAAAAATAGATGGGGATGATAAACACTAATTTCAGTCTAGTGATTTTATTTACAGGGTTTGGAGAAAGAGATTGAGACATGGTTCAGAGGAATCTTTACTAGTGTTAGTAATGTTTTTATTTCTTAAAATAATTGTGGCTGCATGGAATTGCATTTTTCTTAAAGGTTCTTCTTATGTTTAAATATATTTGTAACTGAAAAAGAATAGTGATGTTAGAGGACAGGAGACAATGGTAAGAATCAAAAGCAATTAAATTCTGGGTTATATGTAAAATTATGTTCTATTTGATTCAATAAGTAGAGTAATTGTTACACAAATAATACAGGTCCGTTAACTTTGAGAGAGAAAAAAATCTGTAGATTTATTAACGTGAGCATTTAAATTGAAAACAGCACATTTCATAGTACTCTGAAATGTGTCCAGTCGTCTTGGGTGTTTACTGTGGGCACTTTAGCCAGGAAGTCATAAGACATGTAATAGTATCACTTTTTTTCTAAATAATCACCCATGAAAATTTTGTACTTGCTCCATCTAGCTCAGTGATTCTCTACCCTAGTTATACATTAGAATCATCTGGGGAATTTTAAAATGTGCCACCTAAGCCCCACCTGCAGATACTCTGAATTCATTGTTTCTGGGAGTGGACTCAGCATTAACTGCTTTCAAAAGTGCTCCCCGTTGTTCCAGTGGGAGACCAGATTTGGGAGCTGTCATCTCAACTTCATGCTTTCTACTTATTTCCTGTGCTCTCTATTTTTGTTGTTGTTTTGTTGTTCCAAATCCAGCTCTTCCCCTCACTTTTTAAGTCAGTGGTATGGATTGCCTTTTTAGATTCCCTCTGTCATGGACCTAGTTTCCTTCTTGCTTCTGTCAACAAGGTTACTAGATCTCAGCATTCCCCACAACTCTGTGAGGGAAAATGCTTTCTTACACCTTGATTTCCTTTTACCCTTACTGCTCATTCCACCAAGGAAGTAGCTATGGACATTTGCTAATAAATTGCCCAAGTGATACAATTGCCAATAAAATGGTCCAAGTGGTATAGCATTTAATTAGAGCAAGAGGAGAAGAGAGTGTACAAAATCCATCTGCTTGCAATTCTTTGGTCCCCCATGGCCAGCAGATCCACTCTGAAGCCAACTGGGGTCACATAGCTACTTACACTACACCTGGTACTGCAGTCTAAGCATCCTGATCTCTCCCCCATCAAATCCGAAATACAGAAAGCTGGGGCAGATCACTGATGTGCACATACTTAAGCAAAAAAAACATTATACATAAAGCCCAGAATAAGGATATATCTTCCCTCACAAGGTAACAAGCCTGCAAGGCAGTGAGGAGTCTTGACCTCCCAACAAGGAAATGTTCCAGTCCGGAGGCCACTCAAGAGGCCATGCATGAAGCAGAAAGTGTAACAGATGCCCAGGCTTAAAACAAAATAGCTAGTGGATTAATTCCCTAGGGCTGTTATAACAAAGGACCACAAACTAGGTGGCTTTAAACAATAAAAATGTATCTCGCAGTTCTAGAGGCTAGAAGTCCAAAATTAAGGTGTCTACAGGCTATGTTTCTTCTGAGGGCTGTGACTGAGAATCTGCTCTGTGGCCATCTCTAGCTCCTGGTAGCTTCAGGTGTTCCTTGCTTGGAGATGGCATTCTCCCTGTGTCTTCATATTGTTTTCCCCCTGTACGAGTATCTTCATTTAAATGTCCAGTTTTTATAAAGACACTAGGCATTTTGGATTGGAGCCCACTCTAATAACCTCATTTTAACTTAATTACCTCTGTCAAGACCCTCTATCCAAATAAGATGATACTCTGAGATACTGGAGGTTAGGACTGCTGGCTACCTGTGTGTGGGGGGAGGGGAGGGGTAGTGAAAAGTGGGCTACTATCAGCTCATAAAACCTTGCCTTTGGAATTCTGAATGTCTAGGATGTTATGCCTATACTGAAGTTTTCACAAGTTATCCTTTGGTAGCAGAGAATTGAGCCTGGTTCTCTGCCTTAATCATTATTGAGATTCAGCAGCAATAGAAACAGGAAGGGGGGTGCTTTTTTGTTTGTTTATTTGTTTGTCTTTTCTGTTAACTAGTTTTTCCCACTAATCTAAAAGACAAGCAGATGTTTTAAAAATTGTCGCCTTCCATGTACAATCACAGCAAATATTTAAAGAGTTAGCAAAACTAAGCTTTTTCTGATTTTCTTATATAAATACAGGTATTGATTCTCTAATCCACATAAGCTTGCTTGTGAAGAAATTGGTGCTCTTTAACATGTACTTGGATTGGACACATGGGTAGGCTACCAGAGGTTAGTTTGCATGAGAAACTTACAGGTTTTTCAGAAGCTATGTATGAAACTGACCCCAATATTGCAACATTTTGGAACATACTGCTACTACTCTAATGCTCAACTACTTTGGGACTTAGACTCTCCTCATCTCTGCTTCCACGTAAATCCACTGATGTTCACTTTTGGGTCAAAAGTTTATCAGTGATGCAGTCAGTCTTGCATAGGATGGCAAGATCATATGACACCAAGAGTGGCAGCTGCAGTGAACAGAACTCCTCAGTGGGAGGACAGAGGTGTGACAGCTGCAATGAAGTAAGGACCTTAAGATTTCCCTGGGATGGTAATGTAACTTGACATAGCCCATTAGGAGCATTGGAGTATGGACTATCATGGAAGTAACTAAATCGTATTACAAAGACCTGCTAATTAGCTCTATAGTTCTGGGGAAGTGAAAGAATAGGATTATAAAATACAGTTATATAAAAACTGATTTGACATTAAGTATAAGGTGCAACCTAATATAGATATTGACAATCACTTTCATGTCTTTCCACAGTCTAACATGTCCTATTGGCAGTTTTCCCAATGTAAAATTTTCACTAGAATCCTGGAGGGCAAATGTCAATAATTGAGTGATTTGACTTTAATAATTTTCTAGTAATATCTTTCACAGATACAGATAAATTACTTAAGGATCAAATATTATCCATTTTGAAATGTTAACTGAACCAAAATATAATATAGGATTTTGATGTTAGAGTTCCTGAAAGGAGTTCTTAGATAACTATCACTCATGCAATTTAAAATCACCATTAACACAAAGGCAAAGTATCTTTTTGGATAATCTAAATAATTTCTGACTTTAAGTAATGAAAACCCATATTTTCACTTCTAGTCTTTCTATGATTGCTCATGATTTCCTCATAACCTACATAAAATAATTTTCTGTTTTGTTTACACTTTCAATGTTCTACATGGTTTTAGCACTGAATTGAGAATGGAATAGAAACATGGAATTTGAGCAAGCCACACAAATTTTGGCTTTGTCATTTTGTCTTGAAACTTTGCATATGTGTATTTTTAGCCCCTTATACTATATGCACACATAATGGTAGTAAAAATGTCTAACTTAAAGAACTGTATTGCAAATTAAATAACATATTCCTAAAACTAGCAGATTGTTTAATACAGAATAGGTGGTTAATAAGTAAGAATCCTTCCATAATATACATACGCCTTCCTTCCAGTCTGCATTGTTGTCTCTGTTGATGGTCCACAAGAACTCTCACACTTAATATTCCTTTAATCCTTGTTTTTATAAATCTTAAAATTTATAGTCAGTTATAGGACATTAAACTATTCCTTCCTAGGATTTTTTCTTCAATTAAAAGAAAAATCACAAGTCAATAGTCCATCAGTTAGCTCCTCTAAAAGCAGGAGAATGGTTTACCAGTACTTCTAATTACTAGGTCCTCCCAAGAGTAATCTTTGCTACACTCAGCTTCCCAACCTTCCTGTACAAAATGGGTGCACTCAATGATACCCACCACAAACCCATACCAGATTTTCTGCCAAACTTATTTTAATAATGCACTTTTCTGTGTCATTTCCTCTGTTAATATTCTCTGTGTTTGCTAAAATATTCCTGTCTCTGAACCTGCCATTTTTAACTTTTCCATGTGAGAGAAAATGGCTGAATCTTTTAAAAATCCATAATGGCCCATCTTTCCAGTGGCAAATCTCTTTTGAATGAAAATTACTAAATGCTTTTCATAATCATTATCATCTCCCATTCCCACAACAATCCTGCAAGATATGTACCATTATTTCCATTTTGAGTAAGATTCAGAGAAATTATTGCTGATTTTAAACTAACAACTAAAAAACTGTCATTCATTATAATTCAAGATCATGTCAAAACTCACAGTCTCAACTTTATAACATGCTGTTAATCAGTCTGACTCCCCTGTCTTCCCTACCACTGTGCCTTGAAACAGAACTTCTTAGGCTCAATTCAATAAGATTTTATCAGCTCTCTCTCCTTCATCTGTCATTGGCTGGCAAAGTTCATCAAATCATTTCATAAAACTCACTTGAATAGTTTTAGGTTTCAGGTTCCACTTTGATGTTTCTAGTATGCCAAATCCTGATTTTTTTCCCTACTAATTTTAGGCATTTCAATGCCCCTTTTCCCATTCTCTTTTCTTTAGTGATTTGTTTAGAGATTTCAACTCTCAGACCAGGTTGATGACTTTCAATTCTCTCTCTCCTTTTTTATTTTTTGAGTTTCAGTTTTATTGTTTATGCTGTTATAGTCCCTGCTTTTTCACTCTTTCTCCACCTTCTCCCAACTCGACCCTATTCCCACCTCAAGCCCATAACTATATTGTTGTCCGTGTCCATCAGTTGTGCATACATATTCTTTGATTAATCCCTTCACCATGTTTCACCACCCCCTTCCTTTTCTGGCAGCTGTCAGTCTGTTTTATGTTTCTAAGCCTCTGTTACTATTTAATTCATTGGTTTATTGTGTTCATTAGATTCCACATATAAGTGAGATCATGTGGTATTTTTATTTTATTGACAGGCCTAATTCACTTAGTATAATTTTCTCCAGGTCAGTTCACGCTGTTGCAAAATTGAAGAGTTTCTTCTTTTCAACTGCTACATAGTATTCTTTTGTGTACCACAGCTTTTTTTTTATCCACTTATCTACTGATGAGCACTTAAGCTGTTCCCAAACCCTGGCTATTATAAATAGCACTGCTATAAACATAGGGAAGCAAACTTTTTTTTTGTTATTGTATTTGTGTTTCAGGATATTCAAGTCTTTATCTCCAGCTTCACCTCTCCCCAAACAGAGTACTCTATAGCAGTCTATGCCCTAACCCTCAGAACAAGTGAATGTGTACCTTATATGACAAAAGAGATGTTGCAGATATAAATTAAGGATCTTGAGATGGGAAGAACATCCTGGATTATTCAGGTAGGCCCATTGTAATCACAAGGGTTCTTAAAAGAAGGAAACAGGAGTAGGAGATATGACAACAAAAGCAATAGTTTGGAGTGACACAGGGATGGTACCTGAGCCAAGGAATGATGAAGATGGCTTCAGAAGCTGAAAGGATTATGGAAGCAGATTTCTCCTCACCTTCAGAGGGAATCAGCTTTGCCAACACTTTGACCTCATAGCTCAATGAGAGTAATGAGAGTCACTTTGCACTTCTGACTTTCAGAACTATGAGATAAAAATGTTGTATTGTTTTAAAATACTAAGTTTGTGGATATATGTTATAGCAGCAATAAGAAAGAGTAGTATCTATTTCTAAAGAGCATTTCTATCAGGATGAAAATTAGTAGTTCTAAAATGAAACGTCTTTCTCTAAAACCAAGTGCTCTATTCAGTTCTTGCTTACTTAAGGAATCAAATAGTTCTCTAAAGGGGTGCTGGCTGAGGGATGAGAGACATGGAGCGGGGCCACTGAGAGTTACTTTACCTACCAACAATAGGCTAGTTTCATACCCTATATGCAAAAATGGTTATTTTGCATATCAATAATAGCAGATTAGTCTTCCAGCCTGAATGGTTCCAGAAGGTATGCATAACTTTGACTTGTGATGCAACTGGATGGCAGTTCTCCCAGTTACCTAGCCTGCTTGAGAGATTGGAGATGGTTCACTCCATACCACAGGTCCACGCCTGCCCAGAATAACTATGGAAGCCAAGAAAGTCAGAGAATATGGGAGTAATACCAGGTATAGCTGATTGTGGGAGGAATAAAAAATGGGGTCACGGAGAAGGTTCCAGGCTGGGATTTAAACTAAAGGCAGGAGGCCGTGAGAACATGGGGGAAAGGGGGGCGGGCATTGCGAGACCATGCGTGAAGAAAAGAGGTGAAAGGACTCTTGCTGGTGTGCCCTCCAGCTGGTCACAAATTACTGGGAGGAACCAGGAGTCTAGCCAAGCTATGGACTTCTATTTCTTTTCTTGAGATACGGTACCCTTGACTGGCCTGACTGACCTGACTAGGCAAAGGGGAAGGCAGGACTGTGTGTGTTGGCGAGTGTTTGAAAGGAGCTTTGAGGTTTAACAGTGACATTTCCCCGTTACTCTAAACCTGTATAACTTTTGAATAAATAATTCCCTTCCTTTTTACCAAAACCTGGCATTGAGAGCCACGGTTCATACCTGGCAGCAGGCAAGGGTGAACTTAGGACAGAGGGTCCCCAGGGGAGGGGACTTGTTTCAGTAAGTCTCTGGGCACCCCCACCCCGCTCCCCAACTATGGGCCCTATTCTGTAACAGTTCCACAACTCTTCCTTAATCTTTTCTTCAGTCATGTCACTTTCTTTCCCCATCCTACCTCAAGACCCTAGCTCAGGCTCTAATCAATTAATCAGCTTACATATGAATTACTGCGGCAGAAAATTCTCACCTAATTCCTTTCTGCCAAGCTTTCTCTATTTTAATCTGTCAAGTAAATTTACATTAACCTTCTTTAGGTTCCACATATTTCCCTGATCTAAAATTTTCAAAGCTGCTCATCACTTATCAAGTAATTATCGATTCTTTAAGTGGCCATTCAAGGATTTCTTTATTGTCCAGTACACACTTACATATCATCCATTCTCCAAAAGGAAGAATGGTCTCTCTTCTGTTTCAAGACCAACAACACTTTTTATATCATATCTGTGTTAAATAATTTTATGAATTACTGTTTTAAGTATAAAATTGTTAACATACATATTAAAAGATAAGATTCTGAAAAGGGGGAAGGGGATTCTGACTTAATAATCCTGGAGACCCTGCATGCTGAATGTAATAGCACTGAAAAATATTGATTGAGCAAAAAAACTATATACATTAAGAACAAAATATGACTATGTAATAAGTATTGGCACAATTAATTCATTATTTAGTCTTGAGAGAAAACCAAGACAATGGAGCTATCCAGAAAAGGGGAGAAGTTTTTGAAATATTTTATACAATAAAATATTACACATAATTTTACACAAATGAATATATGGAATTAAGGAATCAAAGTTGTCAATATGTACAATATTTTCATTCATTTATTAATTTATTTATAATTATTAAATATATCATACCAGGCATTTTGTTAAGTTCTATGGAATTAAAAAAAAAAGAAAAGTCTCCATATGGAAGGATCTTGCAGTCTAATAATTAGGATTCCTGGTTTTGACATTTAGAGTCACCTAAACTAAGCTGAGCACAATTAAAATGATCAATAATATACATTATATATATAATATATATAATTTGTCAAGCTGAGATGTATACATATTATTTTGTCAGATCCAAGTCATTCATAATATTTTAATGCTAAAACTGATTTATTTAAAAATTTTAGTTTGATAGTCTAAACTCTAAACAAAACCACATAAGACATAAATATAGAATCATAGTCACTCATGAATTTGCATGTAATTGTACCATTCATGCATGAATTTCATATTATTTCAACTAAGACTTTGTATAGACTGTTCTTCAGCACTTCGCAAAGGAGGTGACTCATCCTTTCTTATAATGGTCCATGCCACCCTGAAAATATATTGAGCTTCCAGATCATTCCCTCTTATAAATTTGGACTCATTATTCAGGGTAAAAGAAGAGTCAGATCAATAATGTCAGCATCTCTGAAAAATTATAAACTTACCTAGTACAAATATGAGAAAGGAAACCTGGGCTGTGGCCTGCCTGCTAAGGTGGTTGGAGCATCGTCCCATGCACCTAAAGGTTGCGGATTCAATTCTGGTCAGGGCACATACCTAGGTTGTGGGTTCAGTCCCTGGTTGGGGTATGTATGGGAGGCAGCTGATCAATGTTTCTCTCTCACATTGATGTTTCTCACTCTCTCTACTCTTTCTCTCTCATCTCCCTCTCTCCCTTCCTCTCTCTAAAAAAAAAAAAAAAATCAATATCCTCATGTGAGGATTAAAAAAAAGGAAGCCTGGTGTGTAGTATCTATGCATATAATCCAAGTCCAGCCATGTAGGAAGGCCAGCTGCAGGAAGATCAGGTCCTCTCAACAATGAGACCCGATTGCCATAGTCTTTCTATTCTTCAGCCAGCTACAAACTCAATACGTCATGTCTCTCCCTTACATTAGACTTTCAAAAACAGCACTTCCTTATTTGTAGAGGTGTCTTTCATAGTTGTATGTAGTTGAGATTATTAGAACTATATGACCAAAACATGCCCACGGTATAACAAGGTCAGAGATTCTCTAACATTATATTAACAATTGTGAATAAAATGTGTCTTTACTTTTTCTGTAAATAATCATATGTTTCTTATAAAACCTTAATCCATAAGTTAGCATGGCATTAAAATTAGTTATTAGTTTTCCCAATCCAGTAAACACAGTACTCTATGATAATATTGTGAGGCTTCTCTTGGGTGACTCAGTTTCTCAGATGCCTGCTACATCTCCCTCTCCTTATTCCACTTCCAAATAGGAGTAGTACTAAATGGTTTCATGTTAATGGGGATTGAAGTAGTATCTTGCCCTTTCCTGACATCTATATTCGGGTCTGCACTGGTTGGTATCTGTTCAGTAGCATTGTTAGGTCACATCCTTAAAATTTGTAAATTTTTTGTAAAAAAAAAATACGTAAAGAGGATGATAGCCAGCAAGTATAATACATGTTCTGTTTCCTCTATGGCAACCCATGGAAATCTCCCTGTGTGTTGGGCATTCCCCTCGACCCACCCAAACCTCCAGGATTTGGCTTAGAGAGAGGAGGTGAGTCACAAAAGTCTCACTACTTCCTTCCCCTACCTTAGTCCCTTTTTTTAATGCCTATAATTAACTTGCCCAGAATCAGTGTATCACTTCATCTATAGGTATTCTCACAATTATTAACATTCTCTAAATTGACCTCCAGGTATGACTCTAATTTGCTAAAGGGGAAGGTATGAAATTTAGAAATCATTATTTTTCATAACATCCAGCTTTTAAAACATCATCTAGCTAGCACAGTCAAAAAATCCAACTTTGAGACATAATCTAGACATTGATCTAGATTATTTCATTGTCCTAAAAGAAACCACCCTCATCTTCTTTAGGGTGATAAGACTCATGTCAAAGCTACAAGACTGCACCAGATCAGAATTTCAGAGATGAATAAAGTATTTTAACTTAATATTTTAAAAACATTCTTCTGACTGTGACTTTGTTATTTATATAGAACACTGTGGAATTCCATGTGTATCAGAGGGTAGCAAATTATGACCCTTGGCCATGTTTGTGTTGACCTTCCTTCTTTCTAAGAATAGCTTTTATGTTTTTTAAAAATTAAATTTATTGGGGTGACATTGGTTAATAACATTAAATAGGCTTCTACTCTATAATTATATGATACTTTATTTGTATATTGCATTGCATGCCCACCACCCAAGGTCAAATCTTCCATCACCATATTTTTGACCCCCTTTACTCCTTACTATCCCCTACCCTCTGGTAACCACCGTACTATTGTCTGTGTCTCTATTTTTCATTTTGTTTTGTTTTTCTTGTTTGTTCATTTGTTGCTTTAATATTGTTTCATTAATCAACACTAAATGCACCATACAATGTAAGGGGTTAATCATACAGGAATGGGAACTCTGTACTAATGTTCCAATTTTCCTGTAAATCTAAAACTGCTCTAAAAATTAAAGTATATTTAAAAAATATTTTTACTCTTAGTTTAACTTGTAACATTCATTCATCCTAATCAAGCATTTAAAATCTTAAGGGAAATCCTCAGTGTAAATCTGAAAGGTACATAAAGCAACCAAGATTTCTCATTTCAAAGATGCCTAATAATAACTACTTAGATACCAATCCTATATCCAATACATAGTTTTATAAGAAAAATCTTCCAATGATAAACCAAAATTTACCTTCCTGAAGCATCAACCAGAATTTTATTTTCTTCTTCAAACTGTATTGTGGAATACCTATCATTGATTATTGAGTAAACATGAAATCACCAAGTAAACAACCTTATTTCCTATAAAGACCCCATATAAGTATGGTTTCAGGTCACAATATGACCTTTGCTTTTATCCCTTCTTTACTGCAGTGTTCAGAAATGAACGTAGTGCTTCTGGTTTTAGTATCACTAGGGTAAATTAGGACCAGAATGGCTGCAGAACAAAGTTTTACTGACATACTTGGCTACGATCTACACTGACTAGGTGAGGCTTCTAATTCTTGATCATCACATACCTTTCCATTTTTAAAGATCTTCTTTGGCTTCTTTTCATTAATATTTTATAGTTTTAAGAATAGGTGGTATATATATTTTGTAGATTTGCAACTATTTTTCAGTGATTGAAAATATATTGTATTTTAAATTTGTATCTGTTTATTGCTAGTATATTCAAGTATAGTTGATTTCATATATTTATTATATATCCTGTAACTTATAAAACATTTATTAGTTCTCAATATGTGTTATTGATTCCTTGAGATTTTGTTTATAGCCAATTATGCCATCTGCATATAGAGACAGTTTTTCCCACTTTCCAATCTGTATGCCTTGTCTTTGTTTTGACTTACTGTGTTGGCTAGAATTTCTACTACTATCTTTAATAACAGTGAGAATGGACATCCCTGCCTAGGTTCTAATCTTAGGAGAAATCCCTTAGTGTTTCACCATTGTGTTTAATGTTAGTGGTAGTTGATTTTGTAGATGCTCTTTATCATGTTGAGGGTATTCTCCTCTATTCCTATCTTTTCTGAGTTTCTGTCATGAAATGTTATTGAGGATTGTCAAATTTTTCTAAATATTTTTTTCTACATCATGGAATGTCTGTTTTTATATTGCTGAATATTATTTGCTAATATTTTGGTAAAGGGTCTTGCATCATTTTAATGAGAACTCTCATTGGTCTTTTCTTTTTGTAATGCCTTTGTCTTGTTTTGGTATCAAAGTAATACAAGCTGCATGATACTAATGGAGGATTATTACCTCCTATTTTATTTTCTGGAAAAGACTGTAGAATTAGTGTTAATAATTTCTTAAGTGCGTGATAGAATCCTCTAGTGAAAACTTTGGAGTTAGAGATTTATTTGGGGCAAGATTTATTTTTAAATGATTATTAATTAAATTTTATTAAGAGTTATAGGGCTATTTGAATAATTTATTTTATATTGGGTGAATTATGATGCTTTGTTTTTTGTCTGTGTTTTTTTAAGAAAGTGGCTCATTGCATTAAAGTTGTCAGATGTATATGTATAGAGGGGTTGGCAGCGTTTCCTTACTATTCTTTTGGTATCTTCAGGGCATGTAGTGATATCATCAGTTTAATTTTTAATGTAGGTAATTTGAATCTTCTCTTTTTTCTATTCATTATTCTTGCTAGAGATTTGTCAATTTTATTAATTTTTTCAAAGTACCATCTCTGTGTTTTATTGAGTTTTCTTTCTTTATTTTCTAAATAATTTAATGGTTTCTACTTTCATGTTTCTACTCCTCTCTTCTGTTTGCTCTTCTTTTTGGTTCTTGACATGGGAACTCAAGTGTTGATTTGAGCTGTTTTCTGTTTTGTAAAGTATTATTAGATATAAATGTCCTTCTGGGCACTGCTATAGCTATGTCCCACAAATTTTGATGCTTTATGTTCATTTTCATTCATTTCAATGACATTTTCATTTCCCTTATACGTCCTCTTTGACAGCTGGACTTTTTAAAAGTGCGTTTTTTAGTTTCTAAATGTTCAGGAGATTGGCTTGTTATCTTTCAATGATTAATTTCTAGTTTGTTCTCATCATACTCAAAGAACATACTCTACATAGGTCAAGTCTTTTAAATTTGCCATGATTTGTTTTATGTTCCATCATATGGTATATATTTGAATATATATCTTGGACACTTTAAAAAGATGCATATGCTTTTATTGTGTGAAGTATTCCTTAAATGTCAATTAAACCTGTTGTTCTATGCTGTTGTTGAGTTCTTTTATATCCCTGCAGATTTACTCTCTAGTCTTCTATCAGTTGTTAATAGAGGTGCAGGGAAGTCTTCAACTGAATTTGTGGATTTGTATAGATCTCCTTTTAGTTCTATTTTATATCTGTCTCATTATTGTTTGATATATGCACATTTAAGATTCTATATCTAATCTGTGGATTGTCCTTCTTTAACTTTTATATTGTATCTCTGGAAATATTCTTTGATTTTAAATCATCTTCATTTTGTATTCATAATGATACTTTTGCTTTCTTCGATTAATGTAGAGTATATACTGTATTTTCTATCTTTTTAATTTCAAATTGTTTATATTGTGATTCATTTTACTGTTAATCTGGTTTATTTTCACATTTGAAGTGAGTATTTTAAAGACAGCATATGGTTGGGTCATATTTTTTTAATCCACTCTGCCATACTTTTTTGTGTATTTAGAAAATTTATGTTTAATGATTATTGATATGTTATGTCTTAAGTATGGTATTCTACTTTTTGTTTTCTTTCTTTTTTCTGTTTTACACTTTCAAGTTCTATTTTCTTCTGCTTTCCTGTAGGTTTTTTGAACAGCTTCAGAATTCTGTTTGATTGATCTATAGAATTTTTTAGTGTATTTCTATGTATAGAATTTTTATTGGTTTCTCTAGGTACATAACTTACTACAGTCTACTAGTGTTATCACTTAACCAGTTTGAAGGAAGAGTAGAAACCTTTTTTCCTTTATGTTCCATTCCTCTCCTCATTTATAATATAATAGTCTTAAATTTTACTCTCTCCATTTTCTCATTTTTTATTGTATTTTTTTCCTTTACAATTTATTCCCCGTGATATGTCCTCCCTGGAATTGCCACATGTTGACCATGTCCATGAGTACTTTTTCCTTTTTGTTCAATTTCTCCACCCCCTAACTACCCCCAGAGCTTGCAGCCTGCTCTCCGTCTATGAGCCTGTCTCTACTCTGCTTATTCGTTCAGTTTGTTCATGAAATTCCACATATAAGTGAAATAATATGATATTTATATTTCTCTGACTGACTTATTTCACTTGGCATAATATTCCCCAGGTCCATCCATGCTGTCACAAAAGGTAAAATTTTCTTTTATTATGACTGAGTAGTATTCCATTGTGTGAATGTACCATAGTTGTTTTTTCTATTCATCTACTGATGGACACCTTGGTTGCTTCCAGATCTAGGCAATTGTATATAATGCTGCAATGAATGTAGGAGTGCTTAAATACTTTCAAATTAGTGTTGCAGGACAATCCACTGAATGGGAGAACATGTTTGCTGATACATCTGTTAAGGGGTTAATATCCAAAATTTATAAAGAACTTATAAAACTCAACAACTAAAAAAACAATCCATTTTAAAAATTGGGCAAAGGACCTGAATAGACACTTCTCCAAAGGACACACAGATGGCCAATAGACATATGAAAAGATGCTCAGTGTGACTAATCATGAGGGAAATGCAAATTAAAACCACAATGAGATATTACTTCACACTGGTCAAAATAACTGTCATTAATAAATCAACAAACAACAAGTGCTGGCAAGGATGTGATAAAAGGGAAACCCTTTTGCACCGTTGATGGGAATGAAGATTGGTTCAGTCACTATGGAAAACAGTATGGAGATACCTCAAAAATTTTTTAAATTGAACTGTCTTATAACCCAGCAGTTCCACTTTTGAGAATTTATCTGAAGATAATATCTATGTAATTTAAATCACATATAACAACATTATATTCTTTGCCTCAACCATAAAACACAATTTTAAAACTCAAGAGGGAGTGTCATGCCTGTCTTATTTATCCATGTTATACAAAACAAATTATTTTCTCTTTCCTGATGTCCCAAGCTTACTACTTTTTTTCTTTCCTCTCTATTTAAAGAACTTCCTTTAGCCTTTTTTTTTTTTTAGGGTAGACATGATGGTGACAGCATCTTCATTATTTTCTTAGTCTAAGAATATGCTAAGTTCTCTATCACCATGAATGATGCTTTTGCTGGGTATAAGATCCAAGAAGATCCTGTAATATTTCTGTGTGTGTTTGTGTATGTGTATGTGAGGTTATTAGTTATCTAAGCCTGAGAACCTGGATTACTGATGATGTAGTTTTGGTCCACAGGTCAACAGGATCAAGATCTAGGAAGGGTCAGTGTTTCAGTTCAAGTCAAGGAAACAAACTACTGTCCCAGTTCAAATGGAGTCAGGGTAGGGGAATTCTCTTTTACTCTAGGGAATGTCAGCCTTTTTGTCCTATTTCATCTTTCAACTGATTGGATGAGGCCCAACCGCATTAGGGAGGGAATCTGCTGTATTCAGTCTACTAATTTAAATGTTAATCTCATCCAAAATCACCCTTACAGAAACACTCAGAATAACACTTGATCAGATATCTGGAACCCCGTGGCTCAATAAAATTGACACATAAACTTAACTATCACACCCAACAATGAAGGTCGGTTAGACAATAACACTTTAAGAAATATTCAACATCCATTAACGATGATGTTTATGAATACTATGTAGACACAAGGATTTGTGCTATCTAAAAAGTAATGATTATCTGAAAGGTAAAAATTGTATGAACTATGTTTAATACTAGATGGTTCTTATCCATAAATGACATTTGAAAACACTGCATTGAAGTGGTAATAATTGAGATTGTGAATAAAATGTTTAGTTATTTTATTTTTGGTAATAAAATGTGGTTGCTTTTTATAATGAACCATTAACTATAGTAAAATATCACTATTTTCATAGTCATTTTATTTTCACAAGTCTATTTAAAAAGTTTTTAAAATTCAGTTATGAAGGGGACAATTTTCATAATCTCAACACACATTCATGATTATAGTTAATATTTTAGTTTATTTCTATATGCTAAAGCAATGCGGTATATCTTTGTAATTAATTAAACTACATTCAGACCTCGGTTCTCAAACTTCTTGGTTCTCAAACAATTTGGCTCTCAGCCAAGTGGTTCACAGATGAAATGTCTTGGTTGTCTGACAAAATTTTGGATCCCAGTTCTCTACCTGTCCACCCTTTCATGCTAATACATGTATGATCAATGACTTGTCTCTCAGGTGACAAAGGAGATTTGGTTTTCAAACAAATCACTTCTTGAACAGTTTTCTGGAAAAAATTAAGCTTGAGAACCAAGGTTCTACTGTCATATTGGTTGACTGCCAGGCTGTTTTATGTGATAGTGTTACAGCAGTCATCTGCAATGACAACAACCACAAAATCCCTTTATTAAAAAAAAAAATCATAGGAATTTTTATGTTATTATGTAATTTCATAATGACTTTTAATGCATATATTGTATTCTATACAATGAATATGATAAATTTTAAAAATTATTATCCAATACTGGGTATTTAATAATAGTGATATTATAAAGTAATTTCATATTTGTTTATAAAGCTATTTTATTTTAGACTTATATGTTAATCCTAAAATATACCAGAAGTTGAATCACTGAGACTAAATGAATATATAATTTGAGTCAGTGAACATATTTTGATAAATCGTATATCCAAATTCCCTGTTGGTGTTTCTAATAGCAGCATGTACAGGTGTCCATTTTGTCTTACACTGGCCTGGATACGGTTTTACACACTTATTTTCTAATTACCGTAGTTAACAACTGCTATTCCAGTGTTCTCTCCCTTTTTGCATTTCTGTTTTCTGTATTAAGGTCATTATGTCTCCTACGATTTTTGTTTCCTTAATTTGCAATTGTTTGTTTATAATTTTTCTTTAATTATCTATTAAAGTCTTACACATTTTAAGCTCGCTTTAAATACAATGTTAATTATATACATTTTTTCAACTTTTTAAAATTATGGTTACCTCTTGACAGGGGAGTCACTGCTCTGCATTGTTAGCGCCACTACTATTAGCTGCACGAGCAGTGTTTTCGTGTAGTCACATCTGTCAATCATCCAGCGTGCTGGCTGGGAAGCTGGAGAGTCATATATTCTATGGATGTCTACTGAATATTCTCAGCTTTGCAGCTTTAAAAAATTACTCTATTCATATTAAATCTGGGATCATTGTCAGTGTTAGTATGAGGTGAAAATCTAAAGAATTTTTCCCCTTTCAACTTCTAATCAATTCTCCCAGCACTTTTAATTTACCAATTTTTGTTAACTTGATTAATATGACCTCTTATTATTACAAAATTATTGTCTGGAATAAGGAGAGCCTTTTAAGCAGACATGATTTGGATTTTAGTATTGTATATATTCCAAATGACTTTTTTTTCTCTGGTATTTTGTTCTCATTGATCGTAGAGTGATAAGTGGGTAAAAGGGTGGCTGTCCAACCAACCAGGTGAGTCAATGAGCCCTGACAGTTAATAGAGTAGAGCTGCCAGGGCAGCTTAATTATATTCACTTCCACATCTTAAATATATAATAGGGACAATTATTAAACATTTCAAAGGCAAAATGTAATCAGTTACGTATAACCATTAAACTCAAAGCTAATTCACTTTATTTGTTCATAACTTTCTATAACTTCTTCCATTTCAGAAGTCTCTTACTATCTACCTTATCACTTGTAATAAAGATTCTGATTCTGTTTTTGATGTGTTGACTGCTAACAGCTTTCAAATCCCATCTCTCCTCTTTCTGCTTCTATCTGGGAAATCTGATAAGAAAAACTGAGTGTTCTGTCTTGCAACACCAGTGAGAGGTTCCAAATACCCAGGCCCTTTTCAGAAATATCACCTGGGCTGTGCCCTCAATCACCTTAAAACCCCCAGTCAGTTACCCCTCTATTCTTGCAAACCATATTTGGACATGCTTGGGAGAAAATATTTTCTTATTTTCCTGGTGCATGTGTGGTATCTTCAGCCTCAACATCCACACCAATTTGGGGATCCATCCTGCTTCTCTGGGGTGGCTACCACACACTAAAAAGATTTCTACAGTAATGACAAGGGCACAGTTCTGACCATCCAATTGCTATCACTGGTAACTAAATCTAAATGACCATTTTTCCCAAGTAGTCGGGCTAATTTCCATTTTAAAATTTAAATATGTTTCAACTAAAAAGAAAATTATGATCATTAAATTACCCAATAAGAGCAAGTTGGTAAGTCTTTCTTTCCTGAATGGGAAAAAGTCTGAGAAATTCAGTTATATCTTCTTTTGTACAAGGGAGTGGTAATAAAAACAATAAAAAAAAAAGAATGAGGTGAGAAAATAAGTAACTACAGTTTATAAACACATTTATGGATAGCTAAAGAAATTATATATGAAATGAACATAGATAATTACAAAGGATTTGGTGTTTCAAAAAAAAGGACGTAGATGCTGACAATACTTTGTATTTGGAGAAACATTTATGCAAAGAAGTAAACAATAAAAAGAAAGAAACAAATTGTACAGGTCTGTGACATTTCAGAGCCTCGGCAGTATTACCTTAAGCTATGCTGAAAATAGTATAAGGTAAAACCTAATTTTCTTTTTCTTTCTTCTGTTCATTTCTTTTTCCATTTATTTTTCTTTCCCTCTTTGTTTTCACATGTATGCTTCTTATTCCATGAGTGACTTAAGTCTGCTTACTGCAAAATTCAATAAAATAATATTTGCTGTCTTTGACTTGCTGCAATTTCCTTCAAAACTGGGTACATAAAAAATTTCAAAATTTAGAAATATTCTTTAAAATACCATTTTATTGTTATTTACCATATCACCCATCAATAGACAGGAATAAACCAAGTTCAAATCACAAAACAACATTCAGAAGCAGATATCTGAATATAACCAATGAGATTTCAATGAAATTTTCCACTTTGAAATTTAATTTTTTGAAGATTAGCTCAAGGGTTCTTATTTCTATATTTCTAATCCTCATCTTGCATTTGGCTTTGGCCCTCATATGTCTGTCAGCCAAATATCTTTAGCATTTTTCTACTGCTGTATCTGAACAAATGGTGTGCTGTGCCTTGGATGAATGCTAGATACAACTACGTAAATAAAGAAGCAAGTAGGTAAAGAAAGTCATCTCCAAGCCCATTACTTTTTGTGGTGCCACTACTTCACATCAGTCCATTTTTAATTAGGAAAGGAGAAAGTCTCTCTTTTCCTCTTTCTATGTTCCTTCTATTTCTCCTAATTCTGCTGTTTTTGTTAGTTTAGTGTTGCCTATGCACAGATGACATAAAGGTTAAGCGAAACAGGAGCACATGGAAAGAACGGTCATGCCAATATTCTGTTGGTTGCAAGAAATAAAAAAAAAAATAGCATATCTTTGGAGAGGTGGGTAAGCTATTCTAAGGGTTATTATAATGTTCAAACTCTCCTTGCAGGATCTAACCTCTAAGAATGGAGTTAAAAACATAGTGAGAGAGAAGGAAAACTAACATGTAAGATCAATGTTATAATGTTTCTCATATAAAATAATTTTTTCATTAAAATCAATTGAAATTTATAATATTGTTATGACATAAACTGTGATATAATGAAGAAATGAAGATTCTAAATTTCATGCATCCTAACTAAGAACTACATATAATTTATACAATGTAAAATGATTTCTTATATCACTATAATTATATAAATGAAAGAATATGTTACAGTTTTCAATTTGTTCACTGAGGAAGTTATTTTAGTATTGTGGACTTGTTCCCTGAATTTACATTCAGTAGGAAAAAAGGTTTAGGGTATTTCTGAACAGGAGATAATTTCTCTTCAGCTAAACATTCTTGCAAATCCAAATGCAGATGTGGTTGCCCATGTGATTAAAGTGGGTGAGTAAGAGCATTTCCTTTGAGAAAAAGACATTATCCTTGAGAGGAAGTTGATTAATATGAATTTAACTTGGAACCACAGAATCCTGAGGAGTGACTGATGAAGTATAGAAAGCTCCAGAACCTTGGGCAGTATTCCAACCCCAACAGCCACCTAAAATAAAGGGATTTTGGATGTTGGACATCCATGATGTCTGGAGGGGTTTGGAAGATGGTTGTGGTCAGACAAATACCCGAGTACCATATACAGACTAACTATAGGATCCATGGCCTCTGTATTCGAAAGCTAGTTCCAATGAAATACTTTTGATTGGAGAAACATCTGGAAGTTGAGAATATCAGAGAAACTACCTGCTTTTGGAGCATTCTCTGTTGGACAAAGATGAGGGCATGTTGAAATGAGGTTCCTATTAGCAGGAAGGGAGCATAAAGGACCCAAGTCTCTGAGTGGAAAAAGGCTGATGCTGTCATTTTCTTTCCACAGGCGATTATGCCTGAGGAAACAGAACCTGCAAATAACCACACCACCACTCCGTAGGACCGTCAAGTCCACCACAGTTTTCTTGAGGAAACTGTCATGAGTTTGCTGTCTGCCCGAGTGATGGCTGCTGCCTACTATGTTGGTTTATTTTCTTTTTCACCTTTGCTGGTTTGTTGTACTCTGAAAAGTGAAGGGTAGAATAAGAAATATATCTAACCTAACAAAGAGGAAAATGCAAGGTAGAAAGTTACTATCTGAGTGAGACTAGAATTTCTCTTTAAATTTTAAGGGACTAGACTGAAGCAAACATGGATATCAACATTCAGTGAGAACCTGTATGATAAAACTTGAAATTATATATCACAGAATATAAATTATAGATTAAATGGATAGATAGATGATATTCTGATTTTGGATCATATCAGGATCATGAGAGTTTTTTCTCAGAGTGAACAAAAATGCTTTAACTGAGGAGTCACTCCATTCAGGAGATGTGATAAAATAAGGGAAATGGCAAAAGAAAGACATACTGATTTGGGGAGTGTATAAAACTGTGGGGACCAGGGTGCTTGCTGGAAAAAGAAGTGATTAAGTAGTTAACTGTCAGAGACAAAAATAAGTGCATGGTTGGGAGTTGAAAGTCTTGGGAAAGGAATAGAATGGAGAGCACTAAGAGTTCCAGGGGTAAGAGCCGCTCTCATGAGGAAGCCTTACCGTTTCCAACCCAATGTGGAGTGGGGGTCTGGCCAACAGGGCCCTATGCTTCTGGGGAGTTTTCTAGCAGTGGTGGCTGGGAATAGAGAACAAAAAACGAGAAAGCATCTCTGTCCCCTGCCGATACCATGCTTGCATCAGTGCTTATGTCTGCGTGTGGAAGTCTCTAGCAGAGTACCTAATTATTTGTAAATGTGCAATATTCCTGTGTTTGGATGAAAAAGAGAGGAAAAAAAACATTAAATTTAATTTGTTCTTTTTTTTTCTTCTCAGCTTACCTGACTACAAGATAACCCCCATGCTCTATCTTCTAGAGGTAGCCTGATCAAAAATACCATAATTGTGGACATGATTCTTCTTTTTATCCTGTGATACCTATACTTTTGCTCTAACCATTAAAGGAAGAAGTTGCCTAAAACGTATGATATGCAAGTTTACAAGATAGAGTACTCAGATAAGTTAGAGGCAGGATTTAATACCCAAGAGAGGTGAGAGGTTCTTGGTGTTCTGAAGGGAATTCCCTTCCCTTCTGCCAGTCACATGGGATACACGTCATCAGCTCCCAAAACGAGACCTATGTGGGAAAGGGAGACATTGAGAAAAGGGCATAGGTGGAAACTCCCTCACCCTACAACATATTACCAGCTACTCTCAGGTCAAAGTTTCCAAAGAAAGAAAACTTACTTCAGAGGGTTGGAGTCACTGTCAATGTCCCCATCTGAAATTTGGAGAGGGGTGGACAGGAAGGAGAAAAGAAGGCAGCTCTCATTGTAACAAGATAAGGGCTTAAGGATTAAGAGGGAAACTTTGAACTGGGCTCAGCAAACTTGATGCTTTCAGTAAAGATGTTACCCTGCTTGGGCACAGCCAAGTAACGGAAGTCTCAGTTTGCACTTACTGGTTTCTTGGGATTCCAGAGTTTTCATGTGAATGGCTGAGAATATGATTTTGTCCAGGACAGAAACATTTCAAAAACTTATTAAAGCCTTTCTGAAACTGAATCACATTATTTCCAATTCGGCATTCTACCATGAGAGCAAAAGGAGAATGCTAATAGCAGAAGATGTAAACAGTGAACTATACAGGAGAGGATACTAGAAAGCTTGACAAAGGGAATCAGAAGACTTATGGATTACACGGGGGTTAGGGAGTGTGGAGAACATGGTTATGACTTACAAATAAGACTCTGAGTAGGTAAAGTCTTCATGTAAATCTGTGCCTCATAAAGGCAGCTGGAGTAAACCCAGGGCAAAATGTCACTCAGGAATTAAGTGTGAATTAAGCCCCCATGCTCCCCAAACAGTCCCCCAGCAGCCACTTCTCATGCCCCTCTAATAGCTTAGGGGCTTAGGGCAATTCACTCTGCTTGCTCCCTAGGAAATATTAAATACTTAATAATTTTCTACACCCTTCCCAAAAAATGGTAGCACAAGGCCAAACTTAAAAGATAAATTAGAAAAAGTGGCTTACTAGGCTGTGTGATATTTACTGTATATAAACCCTCACACACTTTTGCAGTTATTTTACTAGGGCTAAGGATTCCCCATCTGAAATTAAACTTAAGGATTTATTTTAGGTATGTGTCAGCTGAGGCTTTTTCCCCATTTGTTCTCTGGTTCCTGGTTTGATCTGGTGGTTTCTATTTTCATTACTCCAGGGGCAGCAGGTGCACAGAGAGACAATGAGGCGAGAGATATTAACAGAGGGTTAGAGTAGCGATGTTCATGTGCAGATGCTCAGGAGCCATCGCTCTGAAGGAAGAGCAGGAATAGTAGAAAACACTGAGGTGACTAAGGAACAGGAGGAGGAGAAAGAAGGTGAGAGGACGAAGTAGAGAGAAGGGAAAGGTGGGAGGCAGCAGTTCTAGGAGAGAGAAGGGGCACAGTCTGGAGGAGAGGCAGGGCAGAGCTGAGCTGCAGCACAGACCAGACAGAGGGCCAAGGTCAGGCCCTCACAGTCACTGATGGAAGCCGGACTGGGCCTAGTGCGTAGAGCTGGTGCAGGTGGACCTCTGCTAAGATCTTGGTAGGAGAAAGCACTCTGTCCAACGTCATTTGTGTGGGTGAGAAAATGACAGTAAAAGATAAATGTTCTCTCCTCAGATAATACATGCGTAGGAAATGAAATGGTAGTGAATGAATAATGTCAAAGCCTAGAAGAGAAGGTTGTAGAGAAGCACAGAGAAGCTGAGGAGCTAAACCAGTGGCAAAGGAGAAGCCGCCGTTGCTGGACAGTTCGTGATCCCTTCCAAAGTGGGAAATCCAAGCCTGACTTCTTCATTGATTTCGGCCCTGGCGGTGGCTCCTGCTATAGGTTAGAGACGCAGAGCCCAGTTTAGGCATTTTCCTGGAAAAGTATTGAGACACTGGTTTTCTTACAGGTTTCCGTTATCTAGGAAAAACATAGAACTAGTGGCCTAGAGAAGTTTACAGCTGTCCCATTCAATTATTTCTGAGAATATTTGATCTAAGTATATCTTGGGATCTCAGAATTAAAGCAGGTTCTCTGAAAGTTTCAACTGTGTCAATGCATGGAGCTACATCGGTTTTGAATAGCTGATGCCCATGTGGAATTCAGGTTGCACATGACAATACACGCAATCCCTTAATCGAATACTTTTGTCCCAACTCTGTGTTATGAGAAGCAGTCACTGAGAGCAGAAAGGAAAGGACTAGACAATGTCTGTTCTGTCCTTGAGTACTTTGCCCTGTGGCAATCATGACCCCCGCCTTGGGAAAAAGAAAAGCCTCCGAGTTGCCTTTTCTGCCTCTTTCAGAGAGTCTTCGGGGACTTCTGAGAGATTGACCCTTAGAGGTTTGCCAGCTTTCTATGTGTTTTCCCATGAAATTTGAGGATTTTTATATGCTCAAGGAAATTGAGGCCTACAGACCAGAATGTAGCTGGAACACAAGAGTGCGGTAAAGGCAGCCTTGGGTAACAGACCCTTGAGCCTTCAGGCTGGCCAAGGCTTCAAGGATCCCCGTTCTTTGGTGTCCCACTGCATTTAGCCTCAAATGTGAGAGCTCTTGCATAATCAGAAGCAGAAGGAGCTTGTATTTTATGTTTCCAGGTGTGTCTTTGGCTGCCTAGAGCCAGGAAGGAAGATATATTGCCTTCCTTGGGAAGAAGGACATATGTCCCCAAATGGGAAGAGGGCAGCCAACCAGCTACTGCAGCATGTAAAGGCCAGAGGGTATCCTCGGGGTCTAGCCAGGCCCAGAATATGAGCCTGGGAATAGCACATCTGTGAGAGACGCCAATCTGAGAAAGTTGGAAAGAAGGGAAAATTTACCCAACTCTAACAATTAAAATAATCTCTATTACTGAATTTTGTGAGAACCAATTCTCTTAAGTGTTAGAGGTATCAGAACATTGGTCATAGATTTAGAAAGATTCAAATTACTCTAAAATTTCTTTTCTTAGTAATAGGCTTTATCTCTGCAGATTTTGGTAACAAGACTGTGAATGGGAACCTGGTTATCTGGCAAAAATTCCTACTCTATAAAGAGGCTGTGTTACTTTAGCTCAACTGAGGTCTGTATTTTGAAATTATAAGTGTTCCTAAGAGAGAAGACCAAGAGCTTTGGAATCAGGCACACTTGAGTAAAAATTCAAATGCTTTCACTTACTAATTGTTAGATCTCATATGATTTCCTTGCTTCCCTATACCTCAGTGTTTTCATTTGTAAAATGGGAATCATAATAGATAGCAGTAATTGCTGTAAAATATATATGTTTCTAAATTACTCAACACGGTGTATTGTATACAGTTAGCAAATTTCCAAAATGCTAGTTATCATTTTATTATTGGTCTTAATATGTCCTTTGCAGTATTGTTTACAAAAATGGTTATTATATCTCAAAATTGATAATGTAGGATGAGTTTTGAAGTGGCAAACAGGATGACATATTTGGGAACCATGTCAGATGAAACATAACTAAAGAATCTGATAAAGATGGATTTGGAGAATTAGAGGCTCACATCAGAAAACCTTTTTGTATAAATGTAGAATCCTGTCTTATTGGAAGACAGGAATAATAACAGAGGTATTTCCAAGGAGTCGCATTTTAGTGACCTGAAAAACAGTTCAACAAAATGTGTGATGTGGGTGAGTAGTAACTGATGAGCTAGCTCCTTGTCAAAGGTGAGGCCGATGAGGATATGCCTGAACTGAATACATGTTAGGAATTGATTTTTAGGGCTTTTACTTTATAAGTTATAAATAGGACAAACTATCAAATAACATATGATACAGACATATCATTAACATTTTCACTTAGATGTGTTATATTTTTCACAAATTATAAATAAAATAAGCCTTCTCATATTTTATGATCTCCTTTTATTTACTGAGTATAACATAAAAATATTAAGAGAATGTAACATTACTTATATGAACGCCTTTAATTCCTACATATTATATAGACGTACTTAATCACTGAATTTAGTGTCTTCTCTCCACAGCCACCCTGCTGGATGACAGTAGTCATATTCCCTGCTCTCAAAGAGCTACCATTCTATTGTGGAAGACTGACTACATGATAAGTTAAAAAATAGTCTTCATTATTAAGGAAAGGAAAATGAAAACCAAGTTAAATCCTGGTGAACACTCACTCAAATGGCTATAATCCAAAGATAATACCGAAGACATGGAGAAGCATGTTAATTACCTTCTCTGTCATTGGTGGCCCTTTGCCACCCAGGTGAGTGCTGCTGCCCCTCCCTTTTCCTGTCCTTTCCCTTATAACCTCCACTCGGATAAGCAATTGATATATTAATTTTTCATATACTTCTAAATACCTGAAAGAAAATGCTGATGGTATATATATTTATGCACATAAAATATTGTGTATATATATATATATATATGAATTAGATTATCGAGGAATATGTATATGTGTGTGCAGCTACATATTATATAAGCATTATATATTTTGTCATGTATACATTAATGTAAACAAATATGGAACTATGTATGTGTGTGTGTATATATATATAACTCGCTTCGTGTGTGTGGTTGAAGAAAGAAAATGAAAAATATTTTTCTTAAATTTTACTTTCCCTTGACACCTATATAATTTTGTTAACCAATATCACCCCAATAAATTTAATAAAAATAAAATTAAATTTAAAAAATTTTGCTTTCCTTGCTAGACCTTAATTGTTTTATTCACAGAAATACTTTTTGAATGTTGAAAAATCCTTCACAATTCATTATACATTGTAAAATAAAAGACAATAATATTCTGATGTGATAATGTACAGGTTTTACACATCTTCATGCTCTTTAAAATATTTTGTAAAATAACTTTAAAAAAATCAGTCTATTTTAACATGAAGCAGGGGAGCCAATATCAGTATCTCATATAAACTCAATAGCATGCAGAATTCTGTGCCTCTCTACACAAGGACTACTTCAAATATATCATCTACCTGGAAGGTCAAACAAAATCAGTTTTTTAAAATTCTTCATTTGATACATGCTTATAAAGAAGAAAAAATGACAGTCCTCAGCCGTTACTGCAATAACTTAATTTATTTAAGAGAGAGAGGTAAGTGACAGGTAGAGAATATTTCTGTCAAGGCTTGGAGACCTTGAGATGAAAGTGAAACTCTTGTTTTAAAAAAATATAAACAGAGGTCATATCCTTAGTACTTTTAGGAAGTCCTCCTAGATGGTCTCTCTTCATTGAATGGTATTAAACAGGTTGCATGAATCTGTAATTTTCAGTTTTAATGCAATCAGAACCTCAAAGAATAAGGCTAAAAGACCAAGAAATTATGAAACTATGAATAATTATATTCAAATTATGGATTACTAAAAATGATAAGTTAAATATATTTTTGTTTCATTTCCTATTTTCAACATTATAAAATTTCTGTGATCTTTGAAGACATAATAGATTTGGCCAATCTATTGTAAGATATTACAGCATATTCTAAACTATGTTATTGATTATTATTTGTTCTCATCTACTGTTATGAGACATTTTTAAGTGAAACAGGGTAATCGAATGATCTCAAAAATAATTATGCACCGTGATCCATATTATGAAGGCTAAATACAGGATGCTATGGACAGTGGAGTGGAAACAGATGTACTATTGGTAACAGAAATTATTTTTAAGGAAATGGACCTCAACAAGAGGGGTAATATAGCTGGAGCGAATGGAAGAGGGCAACAGGAAAAGGGAATGTGTAAGGGGCCAGCTGGCACACACTTGTTGGCCATGGAAAGGATTTTATTTTCCTAAGCAAAATTATGCAGGAATTTAAGCAGTGTATTGACTTTTTGACCGTGGCTTAATGACATCTTTATGCATAAAAAAACAATAAAAAATAATAGGCTAACAATCTTCTTTGAAGCTCAAGAAGTCTGCAAAAGAAAATGGTGCTTTAAGCAAAATGAATAATCTGTATGTTAATTATCTCAAGTTAAAAAAGTTTTGATTTCTGAATATGTCAACTATATTCAAACCTCTATAAAAATAGCAAGGGGAAGATAAAAAAGGGGAAGGTGCAAAATCATCACAGAAAATAAACATTAAAGAAATTAAGAGAGGATAGCAGGAGGTCTACAGGAACAACAACTCTGAGCTATTACTCAGATAAAATAGACATTCTCGGATGCCTTACTTTGTGTCCGTATGATAGTGTCATTCATGTGTCTTTTTTCTGTTGAATTTCCATGTTAGTTGTTGCAGTCATAAAGTTTACTTACTTCTAATTAAAGACCATTACTAAATCACTGAAATGTTGTGAGCACAGACAAAGCTGAAGCAGCTTACACCTCTATCAAAACCACATTTAATTATACCTGTACTTCATCACTATGTTTCCTTTCTATTAAATACATAATGATATAAATGACCAGAAAAGAATGCCATTTTTACAGAACTTGAGGAGCCCCTCATCAGTCTAAGAGCTTTTGCTCTTCCTTGGGTATGTACTTTCAGTTTTTTGTTTTTTTAAAGATTTTACTTATTTTTAGAGAGAGGGGGAAGGGATGGAGAAAGAGAGGGAGAAAATCATTGATGTGTGGAGAGAGGATTGGGTATTTGGCCTGCAATCCAGGAATGTGCCCTGACTGGAATCGAACTGGTGACTTTTAGGTTCATGAACTGGCACTTTCTCCACTGAGCCACACCAGCCAGGGCTGTAGTTTCAGTTTTAAGAATATTATCTTATTAAGCAATGTCACCCCAATAAATTTAAAAAAAATAAATGTTATTGGATTAATTAAAAATAATGCATATTCTTAAGTCAAAATTAATCATTGCCTTTTAAAACTGCACATTATACAGGTATATAATAGAAATATTTCATTGGTCAACTGCCGTGTGCCACGCTATGGCTTATGAGATTTTATTTAATCTTTGTGGTATAATTCCATTCTGTCTCCAAGGAAATGGAGATCAGAAAGTTTATTTTACTTGTTAGAGAAAGCCAGTTATGAAGAACTAAGTCTATATACTAAGCTATGTGGTCTGCTTTCATTGTGTCATTCATCATACCTTTAACATTCATTTTGGATCACATAATTCCTTTGGTTCCACCTTATTTTCCATCAAGCTTATGTCTTTAACTCTCTTGTCCTTTTCATTCTGCTATTCACTCTTGTCATTGACTCTATTTTCTGTCTTTGTCTCTGTATATAAAGCCCTGAATAGGTCTACTCTCAATCAGCTACAATGGATATGATTTTCACTGTAGTTATGAAAATGTTGCTGTAAGACCTTGCACGTTTATGACTAGACTTGGTCATAGGACCACTTACACCATTAAATTATTATGACAACATGTGTTTCATGGAACCCTGGTCCTTGAAAATGGAACACCAAAATCAAATAAGTTTAGAAAATTTGGTTTCTCTGCCTTTCTTCACATTAGGTCACTCCCAATAAACATTAACATACTAAATTTTCAAAGGCATTGTACAATAAAATAATTTACCCATCTTTAAAAATCTTTGCCCATAGAAAAATGACATTTGTTTGGACAAGAACTGCTTTCTAGACATGCATGTCTGCCCCACTCACTGACACTCCCTTGCGCTCTGCTCAGGGCTTACCAAGCTTGCATTGCTACCTGGGCTAGATAAGTTTAGAAATAGTTATTTAAAAGTATATACATAAACATCTATTTTTATGCCTATGATTGTACTTATTTCTTATGCATTGCTGTGACTATACAGGTCCTATAACCTAGCAAAATTAAACATTCAAAATTTTTAGATTTCTGTGGGTTCATATGCTGTTCACCTAGTTAATACCAGAATTTTAGATGCCACATATGATCTCCAAGTCACCTTCTCATTTATCTAACATGCCAAGCATAATAATATTTAGCCTTTTATAAGTGTGGCCCTAATTATGTGTATATTATAAAAGGGTATAAAATCAAGTGTCATTTTTGAAACATGTATGATATACTTAGGGTGTTACATAGGAAATATGAAAAATTATAACAGAAGCAAGAGGCAGTTACATCTCTCAAATATATTTGATTTCTGTAAATCAACACTAGAGAATATGTTCGGAGACCATTATCATAATAATTATCTTTTAATATCTTTCTTTTGACAATAGGGAAAAATTGACTCAAAAATCAATAAACAACTAGACTAGCAATCTAGGTGTTACTTGATTAAGAAAACTGGTTTGCCTCTGCATAATTTTACAACCCAAACAATTATTACCTAAATACATGCAAATTCAAATCCAAGCTCCCACAGAGAGAATAATAGAATTCCATGAAAAAAATTATGTGCAGCAGTGCATGACCAACTAGATGAACTTCTCCTGGGCACTTGCTAGGGCATGACCATTCTCTCTGGGGAATTAGGCAAAGCATCCCTGTAAGTTTAATTGCTTTTGTGAGGAATGACCCATGATATGCCTGAATGTGAGGTAACATGGTCAACCTATTGAGCATGGCTTTAGAGCAACCTGTAACTTTTGCAGAGTTTACTATACAGCAAGGCGAATAAATATACACAGGAGGGCTTTCTCACAGTGTTTGGAAGAGAAATACAAATAATTTAATTTAAGATGAGAATTAAGTTTTCCTAGTCTAGGAAACTTGGACCTAGTCTAGGCCCAAGGCAAAATGTGCTTAGACAGTAATGCAATTTAAGTAATTCATCTTTAGAAATAATGGTCAAAGACAGATACAGTAGATCTTCAAATAATGTCATTTCCTTCATTATTTCATTGTAATGTTGAAGAGAAAAATTGGTTCCTGGCTGGAACCACTGTCTGTGTGGAGTTTGAATGTTCTTGAAAGGTCTCCATGAGTTTTCTCTGGGTACTCAGTTTCCATTCACATTCAAAGATGTGCACATGAGGTAAAATGGTGTGTCTAAATTGTCCCAGTCTAAGTGAGTGTGGGTGTGAGCACAACACGCCCTGTCATGGAAGGCTGTCCTGTCCTGCATTGGGGTCTCGCCTTGCACCCTGAGCTGCTGGAAGAAGCTCTGGCCACCTGAGACCCTTAACTGAAATAAACAGGTTGGAAAATCATTATCGTCTTTTAATTAACCTTTCTTAAGTGTATGCAGAGCTCACATTATTTTGATGTTTAATATAAGTGCTTTTCTTGTACCCTAATTTAGAAGTTTGGTGATCTTTTTTCATGACCATAAATATGTTATAGGAACTTAACTCTTGTTTATATCTATTAACCTATTTCCTTATACTTGGTTTCGTTTAAAGTCATAGTGTCCAAGAATTTATTATGGATGTGGAAAACTTACTGTACACCTTTTTTTTTAGAGGAAAGGAAAAATAAAACTTCCCTTGAGGTGTTAAAATGATCCTAGAACTGCTCTCAACCAAATATATTTAATCCAGTAGAAATGTCACAAAGGGTCTGGAGTAGAGAAACAGCGAAGGCAAGGAGACTGTCAATGACGCCAGTAGAGGCACCACCTGTTATGCTGTTATGATAAGGAAATCCATTTGCGTAAAATCTTTTCTTGATTTATGCTGAAAATTTCTCGTTAATTATATACCATCCATCGATAAGAACAATGCGGTCAGTAATTGAATTGAGCTGGGAGGGCCTAATTTCTGGGCCCATCTCCACATATTTGGATTCAATTAGTTTTCATAATTTTTATATATAGATGAATTCATATGCATGTAATTTTCTTGCATGTTTATATACTGTTTACTTCCCATAATAACAAATTTGTCTGATGTATATGTATGATTTTAAGTCTCTGTTATTTGATTACTCTTTATGACAAGACTAAAACTGATTTTACATTGTCTTTTAAACTTAGTCAATACCCTGTTTAATTTTCTTATTACATAAATAGCAATTTTCTTTATTGATCACCCATATCATTATCCACACTATCTTAACTTCCTCCTTTCTATATATTCATTTAAAAATTTTGCTACATGCACATAAAACACCATATGGAACCGGGAATTTCCCTTAACTCTGCCTAATAAAAAACATGGAAATGTTCATAAATATTTTACATTAAGATAAATAAATGATTGTCTGAGTATGGCTGAGCAGAGTTTTCTAAAAAGAAACCCTATGCCCTGGCTGGGGTATCTCAGTGGATTGAGCACCAGTCTGTGAGCCAAAGGGTTGCAGGTTCGATTCCCCAGTCAGGGCACGTGCCTGGGTTGCAGGCCAGGTCCCCCATAGAGGGGTGTGCGAGAGGCAACCAGACATTGGTGTTTCTCTCCCTCTCTGTCTCCCTCCCTTCCCCTCTGTCTAAACATAAAATAAATATTTAAAAAAAAGAAACCCTTAACTTTTATCTTAATGCACAGGAGGGAAATAACATGAATGAGGCTGTATCAAACTAAAAAGCTACTATACAGTAAAGGAAACCATCAACGAAACAAAAAGACAACCAAATGAATGGGAGAAGATATTTCTAAAAGGGTTAAATATACAAAATATAGAAAGAAAGAAATACCAGTCTACAGCAACAACAAAAAATCCAATTAAAATTGGGCAGAGGATCTGAACAGACGCTTCTCCCAAGAAGACATACAAACGACCAACAGACATATGAAAAGATGCTCAACTTCACAAGCTGTTAGGGAAATATAAATCAAAATCACAATAAGATATTACTTCATATCTGTTAGAGTCACCTTTATCAACAAGACAAATAGTAAGTGTTGGAGAGGTTGTAGAGAAGAAGGAACCTTTGTTCACTGCAGGTAGGAATGTAAAAACTGGTACAGCCATGATAGGAAACAGTATTAAAGTTCATCCAAACATTAAGAATAGTTACCATATGTTCCAGCAACCTCTCTTTTGAATATCTACATGAAAAGCTTGAAAACATTTATTTGTAAAGATATATGTGTCCCTATATTGATTGCAGTAGTATTCATGGTAGCCAACCCTAGTTAACAACTGAAGGGTCCTTTGATAAATGATTGAATAAAGACATGGTACTAATATACAATGGAATACTCAGCCATAAGAAAAGATTAGATAACTACCATTTACAATGACATGGATGAATCTTGAGAATATCATGCTAAGCAAAATAAGCCAGATGGAAAAAGTCAAGGAACATGATTTTACTCACGTAGGATATAAAACTGAAAGCAACAAATGAACAAATAAGACGAACAAAGCAAACAAACAAAAACTCATAGACAGACAATAGTTTGGTGGTTACCAGAGGGAAAGGAAGTGGGAAGAGGTAGTGAAAGTAATAGGGGTCAAATATACGGTGACAGGAGATTTGACTCTAGGGTTTAAACACACCTTGCAATGTACCATGTATTATAGAATTGTACACCTGAAATATATATAATTTATTAATCAACATCACCCCAGTAAGTTCAATTTAAAAATGAATGGATAGAATTTAGTTTAATGAGGAAGTCAGCCTAGTAAAACAATTCCAGGCAGCAGAGAGAGCTTGTGGAAAAAAGAAGCCTCAGATAGAATGACGCATTTGAGTTCTGCAAGTACAGCACTCTGACCAAGTGAAGGGGGTACTGGTGAGAGAACATGAACTATAAGCCTGAAAGCTCTGTGTCACGGGTTGAATCCCGTGAAGTAAAAATACTGGAAACCATTTTGTTTAGTTTCATTTTTTGCCCAATGTTTTTAAAAATTTTCACTTTAACTGACATTAGCCACAGTTAATGCACAGAATCGGTCTGCAGCCTTAACCATGTGTTTCTTCTATAACACCTTTCACCTGCATCTGCATTTTCAGGATCAAACACATATGGAGCAGAGAGGCACAAGTAAGGCACATTGGCTCATTCTACTCTACAGCTCACTGATTTTTTCACACATTGTGTGTGTGTGTGTGTGTGTGCGTATGTGTGTAATAAACATAGGGCTGAAAATCAGGCGACCATCTCTCTACTTCTAGCCATTCTTTCATCTGGCTCAGAGACCTTGAACCAAGGTGCCTTCTTTTTGGCATTATATAAATATGAACAGGTGGTTATCAAAGTCGTTTGCATTGAAGTACTATATTAAAATAAAAGACCACATTGAAATCCCATATGTGAAAACATTTATAAGCCAAATATCTCAGGTCAAAGTCCATTGGAGATTCATGAGCTTTGGATATCACATCACCTCTGCACTGGAGGCCTGTGGCATACTCAGGAGTCATTTTCTTCGGATCCACGAAGCTCAGATATACACAGATAGAAAACCCTTTCTGTCAACTGCTTCCTAGAATGTCCCTTCAACTCCCATCTGAAAGACCTAGTATGTTAATAAATAATTCTATGTTCTCCACTCCCTAAAGTAAAACTCTTCTCTATCAACAATTGTCTATAGTAAATGATGCCTCTAGAAAGGACCTCAGATAACATTGTTTCACCTTGTTTTGTAACGAGGGGAAGTCACATAACCACGTTTATGAAATAATTTTAAAATATGTCTTTCTCTACTTGAGAATCTTCACTTAGTCCAAGGGGTCCACACTCAGGAAACCTGGTTGAGGAGCAATCGTTCCTGTAATATTTCTCTGGCTTTTTATCTCTCAGTAAAGCCCTCTCCTGGTATTCCTTGAGAGACAGGGGAAGGGAGAGAGAGAAAGAGAGATGGAGACAGCAATATTGATTCATTGTTCCATTTATTGGTGCATTCATCGGTTGTTTTTGTATGTGCCCTGACTGGGGATCAAACCTACAATCTTGGCATATTAGAATGAAGCTCTAACCACGAGAGCTACCCAGCAAGGGCATTCCCTGACACTTCAATCTCCACTATCTAGGCCTATCACAAATGGCACAATGTATAGGTAAATTTCCATGGCTTTTTCCACTTGAAACAGATAACCCCTACTTTGTTAATTTAGCAACATTGTACCCTAGTGAATGACAATTTTTTATCTTCCACACCATTATCTACATTGTAGATTTTAATAATATTTAACATTAGTTGATCCAATGTGGATAATATTATTTTAATGCACTTTTTGCTTTCACACATGACTACTAAAAATGAACTCATTTTCTTATATTTATTGACCACTTAGGCTTTCTGCTCTGTAACTGGTTATTCATTTCTTGTGCTGATTCCTCAATATTTTGTAGGGGTTTTCTTTTTAAAATACGTTTTGGATATTTGGTCTTTTGTATTGTGACATTGTTATTATTCATATTTGTGTCTATATTATGTTTTAAGAGGACAAGTTAGTAATTTTAATGTTATATTATTTTGTTGTGATGTCTCTTAAAAATGGTGTTTGTTTTTCTTATTTTGGTATTCAGCAGCCTATTTACCATCTCTTTATTGACAAAGATTTTGTCATATACAAATTATTACATATTATTGTGTCCATTTATGTGTTTTTATGTTCATTTGTCTATAACTCTAAGTGCAGTACTGAACAGTGTTTATTCCTAGAGTTTTATTATTAACTTGGTGACTAATAAGGAGTCTCCCTATCCTTTTTGGGTTTCATGAAAACTCTAGATTAATTTTTAAAAGAATTATTATATTGTAGATACTGTATCCTCCCATCCATGAACATATACTCTACTTATTCATGAGCTTTCTTTATGTTTTTTGATATTGCTTTGTAACTTTTTCTGGAAAATCCAGAGACATTTTTTTTACATTTATTCTAGATGCCTTAGAGTTATTGTTGCTATTGGAAAATAGATTTTTTTCCTAGCATAACTTAAATCTTTTTACTAATTTAAATACTATATATTTGTTCTGCTTTTATATTTCAGTATTAATAGATTTCCCAATATTGATCCACACTTAAGTAATACATTCTGTTTTGCATTATTATTTATTTTTTATTTTTAAAAAATAGGAACTAAAAATTAAACTACCACAGAAGATTATTTCATGCTATTAGTAAACTCATAACTACAATAATCACTTTTGTCATCATATATTATTTTGTTGTAGTTGAAATTCAAATAAAAGTATCAATACTCCATGCATTCTTTTCTGTTTTCCTTCTTTTGTTCAACGTGATGCTTTTGGGATTCAGCCATATTATAACATGTATCGGTAGACTGTTCTGTTATTTATTGTTGTATAATAGAATGCCATTATAAATATATTATAAATTGTCCTTTTCTTGGCTATTTGGATTCTTTCCAAATCCTTTATCTGTTATGAATAAACATGCTGTAAACATTTGTGTAAATATTTATTGCTGGATTTTTACCCTATTTTTCATAAGAGTGGTATCTGAGTAATAGAAGATGTGTTTCGCTTTAGTAGATGTTGCTAAGAATTTTTGCAAAATTGATCAACAAATTAATAATCTCATTAACAATGTATGAGGTTTCAAGTAGCACTGTTTTTCTCATTAATACATCATACTTTCATTTCTTAATTTTTGTCATTCTGATGAGTGCGTTCTGTAATCTCATTGTAATTTTAAACTTCCCTTCCCTGATGATTAGTGGTGTTGAATATCTTTTCATACATTTGTTAGCCATATGTACTCATTTGTAAAGTGTTTTTATAAAGCTCTATCCACCTTAAATATTATTTTTAGCCTTTTATTGGTTTCTAGTGTTCTTTATATATTCTGGATACAAATCACTTTCAGGTATATTTATTCAGAATATGTTTTTTCTATGAATTACCTATTGGCTTTAAGAATGATTTCTTTTGCTGTTTCCTCTCACCCTCCCTCCACCTTTTTTTCTTTCCTTTTCTTTCTTTCTTTCTTTCTTCCTTTCTTTCTTTCTTTCTTTCTTTCTTTCTTTCTTTCTTTCTTTCTTTCTTTCTTTCTTCTTATTGGTTTGGAATATTATATTAGTTTCTGTTGTACAACCTAGTGATTCAAAATGTATACACCTTACAATATGATCAGCGCTCTAATAATCACCTGTCACTGTGAAAAGTTATCACAATGTTAACTATATTTGCCTTCACCTGCAAATGTCTAATCAGTATACTATACACCTGAAACTATGATAAGATAATACTAAATGTCAACTGTAAACTTTCTTGAAAAGAATTTGTTTGGGGGCATAGGATTATAACATAAGCAAGCTGCAGAATAAACACATAATTGAAATCATTTTGAAAATTTACACTACAATTATCCTAAAGAAATTTAAAGTAGACCCTATTCATTTTCTCCTTAAATATGTAATTTAATAATTTTGTAAATGATACCATGTCACCATAAAAAGTCAATTGCATTATCTGAACATAAACAAAATTTGACGTAAGATAACAAGAAACAAATAAATTTCTCTTTAGACACATTTAGATGTTATAATGGTTTATTTCCATCTTTACTGACTGTATATACATTCTCTGGTTAAATTTTCTTTTTAACTATGGAAATTATGTCAGATATTGTCATAGAAATGTATGGTAAAGAAAAGAAGGTTTAACTAAATGTCATTTTAATCAGTGAAACAATTTCTGTTTAGTGAAATTGAACTGGTATACTGACCCATACAGAAACATTTTGTTAAAAGTGGGGATTAATGTAAAGTATACAACCAGAGATTTCTAAAATATATTCTAGTGGATTCTAAATAATAACATCATTTACTAAACATATTTTGAATTATTTGTTTTAATTACTAATTTTGTATTTTTGCCTTGAATTGGGGAAACTAGGGATAAGAATGCAGATTTAGAAAAGTTAACATTAATTAACAAAAAGTTATTGGGAGAATGAATAATTAAAAACAGGGTTCCAAAGCAGTAGATCTCAGTCCTAGCTCTTCTTAATGCCAAGTCCTATAGTTTTGTTGTTTCCTTGCTTGCTTTTGTTTTTACCAGTTATACTTGAAGGGATTTCTTTTTTTTAAATGAGCATGTTTGCAGAATATCCATTTCATCCAAATTCTTCATTGAATTTTCTTAATTCTTGGGATAAAATTCTATCTTCTTCATGATTCCCTTTGCCACAGAGTTCATTTCTCATTTCCTTACCTTGCTGCTCCACCAGTGCTTCCTTTCTTCATTAGCTAATGACAACTTATTCTTCAAGACACAGTCCACAAGCCATCTCTTCTGTTTCTCTACCACTTTCACTTGTTGTCTTATGTTGTGCCTATGTAGCCGATGCACAGCTCTCTCATAGCACAGGGCAACTGTATGAATAGTTGTAACACATGTTTGCCTTTCGATTAGTGAAAAGTTTTCCTACAGGAATAGTGATTTTTATCTAACAGGAATTATAATATACAAGGTCTCTCCAGAAGACATTCAGTCATGTAATATGAAAAATAGAGACATTTATTGGAGAAGATACTAGATACAAGAAATGTTGTATACAGGATAATGATGTCTCAGTCTCCTTCAAAGTAGGCACCTTGGGAACCCAACCAGTTCTCCCAATCACCATCAGCTGACCCATCGTATTTTCCAGAATCTCATTGACAGTCTGAACTCTCTTCCCTTTCAAAGGTGATTTCAGTTTGGGGAAAAGCCAGAAGTTGCAAGGTGACAAATCTGGGCTGTAGGGGGGCTGAGTCACCTTGATGATTTGATGTTTCACCAAAAACTTCTGCATGAGATGTGATGCACGAGCAGGTGTGTTGTTTTGATAAAGCTACCAAGCACCAGTTGCACAGCTGTGGCCTCTGAATCAGCTGAATAGTTTATGTGGAGGAATGTTCAAGCTCAAAGCAAAATTTGATGCAGATTCATTGCTGCATTTGCTCATTTTGAATGCAACGGCCACACAGTACACATACGCGCTGAACGGCATCTACAGACCCCGCTGACTAGTATGGTGAAGTTGTCATTGTTCGCACATGTGCGTTCCTGTCTCCTTGGCTGCCAGGTTACATCGATGTTTCACAAATTTTTCTCATTATATTAACATGGTTGGGCATTTTCTGGACAGACCTTGTATATGTGTATATGTACATATATAATGTATATATTTCACATATAATATATATTACTTAGTACAGGAATTATATGCATATATCATATATAATGCATATATCTCATATATAATATATCCATCTTTAGGGATTTACATAAGCTCCCTTTTTTTGAAATTGCAGTTTAATTAAGATAATTCACATGCCATAAAATTCAAACATTTAAAAGGTGAATCTCAGTGGCTCTTAGTATACTTAAAGATTTACAAAGCCATCATGTCTGTCTAATTGCAGATCATCACCACCCCTAAAAGCAACACCATGTGCATTAGCATTCACTCCCCGTGTTTCCTTTTCTCCAGCCCCAGGTAATGACTAATCTATTTTCTGTTTCTCTGTATGTGCTGATTCTGGATATTTAATACAAATTAAATCACACATTTTACAACCTTTTGTGAGTAGCTTCTTTCACTTAGCATTACGCTTTCAAGGTTCATCCATGCTGTAACCTGTATCAGTCTGTCATTCCTTTTTGTTACCAAATGTTTCTTTATAAGGACATCCATGTTCTGCTTATTCAAACAGTCATTTTGTTGTTTGCATTTTTGTTTATTATGTATGGTACTTCTATAGACATTTGTTCATTTCTCTTGTGGAAGGTACTTCGGTGGTTATTGCTGAGTCATAAGGTAACTATGCTTAACATTTGTGGAACTGCCAAGCTAATTTTTAAATTTATTTATTTTTATATTTTATTCAATTACAGTTGTCATTCAATATTATTTTATCATAGTTTCAGGTATACAGTGTAGTAGTTAGACATTTACAGGCTTATAGATACAGACAGAGGTGAGTTTAATTGTGGGCGCACCGGGAGCGCGCCCCGAGCCCCGACTCCTGCAGCGCCCTGCAAAACCCCAACTTTACACTTTTTTCTAATGACACCAAGTTTGGTTTCATATGTGCAATTTTAATTACGTACAAGTTTACAATTGGTGGCAAAACCTGACACCACACAGTTTTTCTGACAGTATGTTTATATTTGCTTATTTTCACTATTTCATTACTACACTGCACACAATACATACACTACACTGCATAGACCCCATGCGGCTGTGCTACCTCTCATTGGAGCAATAGAGTTGTATTTGCTGCTTTGTACTTACAAAGGTTCTCCTGCAGTGCAGATTTACTTATATGCAAGTACGCAGGGATGTAAATTAGTTTGTGGATATATACTTGTTTCACTTACGATTTTAAAAATGTGTATTTTTAAACATGTATTTTTATTTTCCCTGTCTCTCTCTGTTTTTCAAGGGGCCCAATGTTTTCTTCTTCACCCAGGGCCTCAACCGACCTTAATCTGCCGCTGGATACAGAGGACAAATTGATCGTTGCCAGATGGAAGGGGTGTTGAGAGACTGGGTGAAAAGGTGAAAGGATTAAAAGTACAAATTGGTAGTTATGAAGTAGTCAGGGGAATGTAAAGTACAGCATAGGGAATATAGTCAATAATATTGTAAAAGCCAGGTATGGTGCCAGGTGGGTACCAGACTCAGGGAGCTCACTTTGTAAATCATTTAAATGTACAAACGATTTTCCAAAGTTGCTTTGCCATTTTACAATACCATCAACTATGCTTAAAGGTTTCAATCACTCCCTACACTGACCAAAACTCTTTATTCTCTGTATTTAAAAATAATTTTAGCCATCCTAGTGGATATGAAAAAGTATCCTCTATTATTATTTTTATTTCCTTAATATGACTAAGGATATTCAGCATATTTTCATGTTTTTATTATGAATTTGTTTGCTTTCTTTGGATAAATGTCTGTTCACGCCCATTGGTAGTTTTAAAAATTAGGGGTTTTTTTGTGTGCTTTTTTTTGTTTGTTTTTTGTATTTTTGAGTTGCCAGTGTTCTTTAAATATCCTAGATACAAATTTCTTCCTAGATATAAAATTAGCAAATATTTTATCCATTCCTGTGTTGACTTAGCATTTTGTTTATGGTAACTTTTGAGTTGTGAACATTTTTATGTCCTTATTTTTAATCTTTATTTAATTGATTGGTGTGACATCAGTTAATAAAATTGTACAGATTTTAGGTATACAATTCTATAACACATCATTTGTATATTGTACTTCATGTTCACCACTCCAGTCAAGTCTCCTTCATCACCATTCATACCCCCATCACCTTCTTCTACTTTCTTTCTTTCTGGTAATCGCCATACTGTTGTCTATCTATGATTTTTTTTAAATTTTGCTTAATCCCCTCACATTTTTCACCCAGCCTTCCAAATCCCCTCCCCTCTGACAGCTGCCAGTTTGTTCCACATATCCGTGCCTTCATTTCTATTTTGTTCATCGGTTTATTTTGTTCATTGGGTTCCACATATAAATGAGATCATATGGTATTTGTCTTTCTTTGACTGGCTTATTTCACTTAACAAAATACTCTCCACTTCCAACTATGCTATCCCAAAAGGAAGGACTTCCTTCTTTCCACAGCTGAGTAGTATTCATTGAGTAAATATACCACAGGTTTTGTTTTCTTTTGTTTTTGTTTTTTTGTTTTTGGGTTTTTGTTTTCAATCCACTCATCTACTGTGGGCACTTGGGCTGCTTCCACATTTTGACCATCATAAATAAGACTGTAATTAACATAGGAGTGCATATATTCTTTTGAATTAGCATTTCATGCTTCTTTGTATATATTCCCAGAAGTGGAATCGCTGGGCTATAAAGTAATTTAATTTTTACTTTTTTGAGGAAGCTCCACAGTTTTCCACTGAGGTTGCACAAATCTGCATTCTTAAAAACAGTGCATGAGGGTTCCCTTTTTCCACATCCCCACAGATATTTGTTTGTTGATTTATTGATGATAGCCATTCTGACAGGTGTGATGTGCTGTCTTTTCATACATCTACTGGCCATTTGTATATTCTTTTAGGAGTTGTGTCTATTAAGGTATTTTGCCTATTTTTTAATTAGATTGCTTTTGGGTATTAATTTTTATAATTTTTAAAAATAAATTTTAGATATTAACCCCTTATCAGATGTATCATTGGCAAATATATTCTCTCATTCTGTAGGTTGTCTTTTTATTTTGCTGATGATTTCCTTTGTTGTGCAACAACTTTTTACTTGATGCAATCCCGTTCATTGGTTTATATTTTCTTTTGCTTCCATTGCCTGAGGAGATATATTAGAAAATAATATCACCACAAGAAATGTCTGAGATTTTACTGCCTATGTTTTCTTCTAGGATTTTTATTGTTCCAAGTCTTTATTGTTTTAAGTCTTTAATACGTTTTGAGTTTTTTCTTGTGTATGGTGTAAGAATATGATTTAGTTTCTTTTTTTTTTTTGCACTTATCTGTCCAATTTCCCCAACACCATTTATTGAATAGACTGTCTTTGTTTAGTTCCATGAAATGTGCCATTTGTATCTTGATAGGGAATTGCACTGAATCTGTAGATTGCTTTTGGTAATATGGACATTTTAATGATGTTTATTCTACTTATGCATACGGTATATGCTTCCACTTATTTATATCTCCTTCAATTTCTTTCTTCGGGGTCTTATAATTTCCTGAGCATGGGTCTTTTATCTCCTTTGTTAAATTTATTTCTAGGTATTATTTTTTCTTATGTAATTGTATATGGGGTTGTTTTTCTTAGTTTCCCTTTCTGATAGTTCATTTCTGGTGTATAAAAATAGATATGCGAATGTTTTTAATTTTGACCAATTTAATTTTATCTATATTATTTTATCATTTGTGCTTTTGATTTCCTATATAGGACATTTCCTAATGAAAGGTGGCAATTATTTACTCATGTCTTCTATTGTTTTAGCACTTACATTTAAGTATTTGATCCATTTTGAGTTAATTTTTGAGTATGGTATGAGGCATCAAATTTTATTTTTTTCATGTATGTATCCAGTTAATCAAGCATCACTTTTAAAAATACTATTCCTTTCACCACAGAATTGTCTTGTACTCCTTGTAGATAACAAATTAATAATACAAATAGTGGTTTAATTAGGACTCTCAAATGTACATGTCTATTGCTACACTAGGATCACACTACAAGGGGTACCGTAAATAGTAACTAACTTGCGTATTGACACAAGTAAGTATTGAAATAGGAAAGTGCGAGTCACCCAAATCTGTCTTTGTGTAAAATTGCTTTGGCTAATCTGACTTCCTTGCATTTCCAGGTTAACTTCCAGATAGGCTTATCAATTACTACAAAATGAAATCTGGGATTTTGATAGGGATTGCATGGATACTGTAGATTAGTTTTGGGACAATTGTCACTTTAACAATATTAAATCTTCTGATCCATAAATGTTGAATGTTTAATCATTTATTTAGCTTTCTATTAATATATTTAAACAGTGTCTAATGGTTTACAGAGTAAAATGATGCACATATGTTGTTAAATTTATTTCTAATTTATTATTTTATGTGCTATTTTGAATGAAATTGTTTTACCATTATTTTCAAATTATTATATGCAAGTTTACATAAGTATAACTTATTTTTGCATATAATCATATCTTATAACTCTGAAGAACTTCTTTATTAGATTTAATGGATGATTTTAGTGAATTCCTTTGTATTTTCCATATACAAAATAATAGCCTCAATGGAAAGAGATAGTTCTAAATTTTTCCTTTTACCTGGATGTTTCTTTTTATTTTTTATTTTTTCTCTTATTCCTTTGCTACCATTTCTAGTAAAATGTTGAATAGAAAGGGCAAGAAGGTCTGTATCTTTGTAGTCTTCCTGAACCTATGGGGAAATCATTTCACCATTAAGTGTTATGTTAGCTGTGGGTTGTTTTGTTTGTTTGCTTTGTAGATGCTTCTATTCAGGTTGAGAAAACCCATTTTTATTCATAATTTTTAGTGTGTTTATCCTGAAAGAGTGCTGTTTTTCTTCAGTTCTCTTTTTTCTTTTTTTTGAGATAACCATGTTTGTGTTTGTGTATATGCTTGGTTCTATTTATATGGTATATTGCATTGATTAGTTTGGGTATATTAAGCTAATCTATTATTCCTGAGATAAACCCCACTTGGTATGGTTTTATAAACCTCTTTTAAAAAAATTGCTGTTTAGTTTTCTACTTTAAAAAAAAATGTGTCTAACCTAGGTACATAAGGATATTGACCTGCACTTCTGTTTTATTTTTGCGATGTCTTGCTTTGGTATTAGGGTAATTATGGTTCTAAACAAACAGTTTAGGGTTATTTTCACCTCTTTTGTGTTTTTAAAATAGTCTGTGAAGAAATTATTTTATAAAGTTTGGTAGAATTTACCAATTAAGTCATCTGGGTTATCTTTGTGCAAACAGGCATGAACCAATTGCCAAAAAAGAAGAAAAAAGTGTTCTTGGGCTACTTGAGGAATGTTAGACAGAATATAGTACCAATAATGGTTAACACATTGAATTAATTATCTACTGTTGCATAATAAATGACCCCCCAAACTTAGTTACTTAAAACTATAAATTTTAATTGTCTCACATTTTCTGTGAAGCAGAAGTTCATAAATGGCTTGGCTGCTCGGTGTATGTAAAGCTCACACCCATTAGATATTGACAGGATGCCTTAGTTCCTTATCCTAATTGGGTGCTCACAAGAGGTTTTAGTTCCTTGATATTTGGATCCCTCTATATGGCTGCCTTAGTGTCCCCATAACACAGCAGCTGGCATTCCAGAGAAAAAGTGATCCAAAAGAGACAAAGACAAAATCTACAGTCTCTCCTATGACCTAGCGTAAGAAACAAGAATTGCTCATTTCTACAACCTTACTCACTAAAAACAAGTCATGATTCTGGCCACACTCAAGGGTAGGGGAATTAGGTTCCTCCCACCTGTCAAAGAATCATCAAGTAATTTGAGTACATTTTTTTCTTTTTATTACATTTATTGGGGTGGCATTAGTTAATAAGATTATATAGGTTTCATGTGTACATTTCTATGATACATGATCTTCATATTGCATATGTGCCCCAACCCAAAGTCAAATCATCTTCCATCACCATATATTTGACCACCTTTGCCCTTTACTGCCTAATCCCCTCCCCCTTCCCTCTGGTAACCACCATACTGTTGTTTGGGTCTGCGAGTTTTTGTTTTATTTTATTTGTTCATTTGTTGTTTTCAATTTTATATTCCACCTATGAGTGAAATCTCATGTTTCTTAACTTTTTCTGCCTGACTTAGTGCATATTTTAAAACCACCACACCTATATTAAGCACCTACTATGAGTCAGGTATATTTCTAACCATCTTGCCATGTAATAATTTATGTAAATCTTTACAAAAATCCTATAATTAAATGTCAAAACAACTTTAATTTTACATATGGGGAAATTATCTTTTGATGATATATGTTGTCAAAGTCATACAGCAACACCAATGTCGGTACCTCAGGCAACGTGGCATTGGAACCTACTTGTTATCATGACACTTTTTGACCTCCCCAAAATAACATCATTTAACTTCCCTTCTAAGTCAAGAAAACTATGAAAAATGTACATAGATTGTGTACACACAGTGTAGGCTGAGTGTCAGAGAAAGGAAAGCTAGAGCTTCACTTGCAGTCACAGAGAATCTTCAACATACTGCTTACAAAGCCAAGAAAATTCAAAACATTATTTGAATTAAGGAGGACAGACTTCTTACAATTCATGCAAATTTAATTTTAATTGTTCAACAATGAGAAAGATCTGAATCTGACTCTGGCTTCAAGGCTTTAGGACCCATAGCTGAGTAAAACTGGGATTTGTACAGACTTTTGCTCATTCTCTTATTTGCCACACATATCAGGCAGCACTCCCAGCCGTTTAAGATGCAATGGGAGGCAGCTTTGTCTCATTTGTAAGTAAAAGAGCGTACAAGCCAAGGTCTTCAGGACATAAAGACGTCTGAAAACAGTATTTCTGCATAAAGATAATTAAATTTCAAAACATACAAATCATGGTCAGAATATGAGCCACTTAGAAATTTCTTTGTTTGTGGT